>QLYP01000136.1:327413-370335 GCA_016647725.1 Nasonia giraulti | reverse complement strand
TAACCATTTCTTTTCAGTTTAACCTTGAACTGACTTTGAACCTGACGAGATGAGGCCAAATTGATTCCGGATTTGGATTCAGCGACCAAAAAAACATAAATATATGGCATTTTAATTTTTTTAAACCTTTTCTTCTTAATTTGACCTCCAAATGACCTTGACCCTGACGAGATGGGGCCTAACTGACCTTATATTCGAATTCAGCGACCCGTAAAACATAAAGATAGATAGGTCTGATTTCTCCCGCAGACAACTTTTTTTATTTTGTGTGCCGGTGATTATTTATCAAAATCAAAATGACATGGCATCATGTTATCCAATTTCCAATCCAAAGTAAAAATCCAGGATAGGATGTTGACTAGAATAGAGACCTGTCTTAATAAAGCAATTATTACCTATATTACGCTACCAAATAGTCTAAAAGTACTAGAAGTGGATTAAAATGAATTCTTGACTATTTTAATGCCAGAATATAACATTGAAATTATTATCGATCCAAATGTATTTAATTGAAATTTGTTCTTATTGCGTGCAAAATAAAATATAAGCAGCTAACCGAAGTTATTGTTAAACGCACAATAAATAAGCATACAAATAATGTTTTTTATCTATATTTTATTATGTAATGCTAGTGCCTCTGAACAAGTAATACGTTTACCTCTGCAAGGTACTGAGTGTTTTTATTATTTACTTATTCTGCACTATTTCTGGAATAAATAAAATAAATAAATAAATATGCGACTGGACAAGAAGCTGCGAGCCTTGGGAGCAGTTCCTACACGCGGATATCCTTGTGTGTACCAGAGATGCACGAAGAAGGAGCTTTAGCTCATTGTAATATACGTTTACGATATTTTAGTCATGTCCCGAAATCTCGGAGAAGTCGAGCGGCTCGGAGAAGAGCTAGGACGCTATTCCGATTTGATGAACCTCGGCAGAAACGCTGCTCAGAAATGGACTTCACGAGGACTAAGGAAGGTATGCACATCGGTCAGAAAACGTATATAGGAGACGTTCTTCAGCGATTTACGATGCAAGAATGCATCCCCATATCATGAGACGGCAGGCCCAGCCCGGGGATAAGAGAGCAGCAACAGATAACTTGCCTGGCGTAGGCAAGTTACCGACCGAGTGGCGCTAGTAGCTACATGTAAATAGTCTACCTAAGCGCTGGTAGATGGCGTGCGCGCAGATAACACAGAAGAGAGGGAGCATCCCGGGTATATAAGGAGCCCCGGAGCCAGCAGCGAGCATTCATGATCTGGCTCTCCACTGAGCAACGTGCGAATGGTAGTACTCTCTGCTTGCTCCGGACTCCATCATACCCAGTAGTCCATGAGCCCCAGGCTCTCGAAGAGTATGTGTGCAGTCCACTCCCTCTCTTTGTAGACTGAGATCCAGCATCGCTTATAATTGAATATTGAATGATTAAATAAATAAAGGAAAGACGTTTAAAACATATAAACTATTTCAACCCTTGTTTAGCTTTACCCACTCCCATCCCCCCATCAGGCGTGTCACCGGTGTAGGATGGTAGTACCCTGCATTTAGGTGGAGCATCTGGTTCTAGACTCATGGTGAGATGGTAGTACCTCACACATCAGTCTAATAGCTGCGTGGTTTACCTAAGTGTACGGGATATGCGGCGTGGGAATACCATCTCCCTCTACACACGAGCAGCTCTCCTTTGGTGGCTCGGCCATTACAGAGAATAGGGAGGTTTTTGTCCACTCAATAGATATTACCGGGTGGATCAAAGACTGCTATCGCTCTTCGAATCTGCTTCTCCCCTGATTTACCTCAGGTCTCGAATCCTTCGCGTTCGCGTATTAACCCTTCGCGGACCGTTTCAATCAACTTCAGCGGAAGTCAGTATGAAGCTCGCCAAGGTTGAACTGTGGTCTACATTGCTTGGCAAAAAGCCCTCTTATAGGAAATTAGTTGAGTGCCAGCTATATCTATCCGGAGCATCCCACCCGGATATCTCACACACGGTGAGTTTATTGAGCCAATGTAATGATTGTTTTAACACCTTCAAGATGAATGGTGGAGCCATTACATGGGACTCCAAAAAATCAACGCATAGTTGCTCTGTCTACCACGGAGGCAGTGTACATGGCTCTGTGTTAAGCTATCAATGAAGCCGTACACCTTTAGAGATTCTTTAAGGAGTTGGGAATTGAAGGGTGTACAACCTACCACGATCTACAACAATAACATGGGAGCTCAGACGCTGGCGATAAATTCTGTGTACCACGCTTGCACCAAGCACATCGATATACGTCATCAACAAAGTCGTAGAATCAAGCGAGATCTGCTCGGAGCATGTAGCAACGATCAACATTCCTACCGTCTGCATCGCTATGTCCTTCTCAACGATAAGCTGCAGCCTCGGTGGAGTATCTACCTGACTCAGCATCAGTCCAAGGCTCTCGTTACTATTGTTTAGTCACTTGTTCATCTTCTAGTTATTTGGTTAGCCTCGTAATCATCGCTACGTCGTTTTTAACGGGCCAGTGGATGTTCGTCACAACTGACACGACCCAGCCACCGAGTCCAGCTTTTTTCGTATCTTCTCCCAAGTCCTCTTACTGTTATTTTCTGCCATCTGCCATCCATGACGCCAGTGCTAGCGTTTTCCAGACTAATGTTGTCGTCCGTTTTCTATGTGGGGGACCTAGTTTCATTGACCTTTTTTGGGGTATCCGAATTCCTCAAGTTTAATGTAGTACCATCGATTCCGAAAGCCCAATGGGGTAAAGTAGGTAATTTTATTCTCTTTCAAACGCATTACAGCTGAATTCTTTTCTAACAGTTCAATAAACAAAAAAATTTTTTAAATAATTTAGAAAAATGAACAAAAAACGGCCATAAAACTTTTTTTCTGAATTAACGATTTGAAAAAAAAGATATAAGTGTCAAATTTCGTTGATATTTACAGCGTAGATTTATAAATATAATGGTATACATACACTTAGTAAAACAGACGCACACATTTATACGGCCGTTTTCTTAAAACACATGATTAGAACTTTCAACATCTTAAAATTTAAAAGCTTTAAAAAAAGCAAAACACCAGATAATACTGATGTCTAAATTCACGTGATTTGTTTAAATACACCCTTAGAATAAATAAAAGTAAACTTATTCGTTGCAGGAAAAATTTGTTTTTCATATAAACAGTAAACAGTTCAACAGAATGTTCGGGGTATTAAAAACCAGTTCGTTTCTTTGATTAAACTGTATGCACGTATTAATAACAATCATAAAATTTAAAAATAAATGCTGAAATACATACATTATATTATTTTTATCTTTTTTAGATGTGTATTCAAAATTTAGGAATGACGGACAACGATGAAGTTGATACTTATTATAAGAATGTTATAAGTTCTCTGGTTTGTGAATCAATAGAGATTTTTAATTGCTTGAACAGAGAATTCATAGGACAGAAAATTGCGAAATCACGAAATATAAAGGTTGACTCTAAATGTACAGAAACAACAAATTTGCGATATGTTAATTCAGTAAGTATCATTTTTTTAACGACAAATCAAGGGGCGCTATTTCGCCCTCATAGTAAGTATAAATTATACTCTGTGCCGTCGAGAGCACCGCAACCTAATATACTTTCAAATTGATTTTTAACATATTAGCGTTTTACTGATTTTATCTATACTTTATTTTATTTCTTGTTGTCGCGTATGCATAAGCATATGATTATAAAGAATATGATGAGATCTTTCTAATTACCGCGCTATTTTTCAAAGAAAATTGCTCCTTTTGCAAAATAATTAAAATTTATTTTGTAATTTATTTTTTAATTTTTGCCTACTCAATTCTCCTTTTTCCAAGTTAGGACTTCAAAATATTGGTAATAGGTTAAGAGGTTAAGCAGTTCTTTTAATAAAATTTAAAGTGTTTTTAAATAAGTGCGTGTTTACGCCGAGAACAAAATCTCTAGATAATCGTTTCGGACTCTGCCTTGCGTTCTCGTAGGTTAAAAATTTTGAATAAATACGCTGCACGGCTTAAGCTTGAGTTAATTATTTTGATTTCTGCTGCTGTGCTGATTGGAATTGACTAGTTGTTTTGGTTTTCAATGATTTTAAATATATGTAAATATGTAAAATTCTCTGAATAGTATTTGAGTTTTGGTGCATTAATAGTGTCGCATTTTAAGCATAAAAGCTGTGGAAGTGCTTCTATAGGTGCTACATGGTGATAAACTTCGGCGGTTCTATGGAAGAAGGTAACCTAGAAAATTGGTATTTCTATTGGAAAAGTCAAAGCGATACCTTGTATAGTAAGAAGATATTCACGTCACCGATAATGCATCGTCTGTCAATATTTATGTATTTATATAAGCGCTGAGTGGCTGTTAGGACGACTCCAGCACTAGAGTAGATCACCAGTGACACAGACGTCCGACGTGTAAATCTTAGAATCAGAGAGTATAGACACTGCAGGGTTTTGGACAGGGACCACTCTGGGACTAGGCACTGGGCACTGACGAATCACTCTAGAACATACTGACCTGCGACATTAAGAACGACATTGATAGCGTGTTCTGCGGCCTCTGGCCGCTCAACAACGACCTCGTCGCCTACAATCACAAATACTCGGGCTAATTCGACTGGCAATAGAGCCTCCTAAATGGCAATTGTACTCTATCCCCTTCTTTCATTACCTCATTCGCGTATTTCTCCTAAATGAATTAAAGACTACTAGATGTAATTCCTTCATCTTTCGTTACGGCAACTTCAATATTGACCTGAGGGGCGTAAATTCGATCATGCCTTACATATAATTAATGCATTTAAGTTGATCGCTGCTGAGTGCCTCAAAGACAACCGTCCGAGCCACTTGAATAAACAGCAAGCGACGCTTCGATTTTACACTCAAAATCCTGCGATCAAAAGCCTACGTACGAGCGTAGAGCAACAGTTGTAGCAGCTTTCGAGCGGTGCGTAAAGCAACGATCTTACTAATTTTGAGGACGAGGAAGAGGAGGTATACGTCAACGAAGAGCCAACGCAGGAGATCAGCAATACTGGAAGCCCAACCAACCTCAAGCTTAGCATACCCGCAACAACCCACAACAAGTTCAAGTCTAGCGCGTTGCGGCTGCTGTTGCCCATCAGCATCATTAAGACCTTCTTGACCCAGCTGATCAAGGATGCCCAGTAGCAACAGCTGCAGGGTGACTCCAAAACTTCCAGCGTTTCTAAAACTCTGACACTATGTAGCAACTGTGCTGATAGATATTGTGCAAGAAGGCCGTATTTTGGCAGCGGCTTTGAAAAAATCGTAGCTTGGCCCCGGCTTAAAAGGAGTTTCGTCATTTGTAGCCCGGATGTGATTGATTTTTTGTAATTTTGTTATGGTTATATTCCTGTGTCTTTTTAACTACCGCGTCACAAGCTGCCTTACGAACCACTACCCAAAATGCAATCGGTAACGTTCGCGCTTGCTATCTAACGTGTTTGCTAGTTACCTACCTAAAATATAGATATCGCATCTCACATATTTTTCCCTTACAAAACTATTAGGCACTTGTACCACTGTCGTGCCTAAAAAGTGAGATAAATTACCATTACAAAATTGCAGAAACTCAATCACATCTGGACTAGAAATGACATAGAATAGACTCAAAAATAGAGTCTTGCTGAGATACGGTTTTCTTGCATTCAAATATACAACAATAGTATATTGTGCAACTAGAGGGGGAAATTGGCTTTTTCTAGCGAGAATGATGTTTTGAGCACGAGTGGCAGTCGAGGCCGCCGTAGGCGTATAAAGTAAGATAAGATTATTACGTAGTAAAAGTTTAGATTAAGGAGTAAATTGAAAAGCGTAAAAAGATAGAACAAGTAAAATAGATAATTAAGAGCGCATAGATAAATTATATAAAAGCGGTAAAGTTTTAGATTAAAATAAATTTTTTATTATTGTAAGTATTGAGTTTTGTAGAGTTCAATATTTGTGGCTTTTAGGAGTTTTGTGGTTTTATCTAAAAAAATTATACATTTTGAAAATTTGAATTATAAATTTGATAAGAAAAATAAAAATAGAAAAAGAAGAGAGAGCATGAGATAACGAAGAAAATGAAACTATTCAATCAAATCAAGGATAATTAAGAAAATTCATGGAATGCAGAGGATATGACTAAAATAAAATTTTACAAATTAATTATTTCAAACCAAGAAGAAAGAAAATATAATCACACTATTATAAAATAAGAAACATTATAAAATAATATGCCTTCATAAGAATAATGATCAGATAAATAAGAAAAGCGCCATTCTAAATTGGACCACAAATCAGCATAGCAGAATACGAAGGATAAGATAAAAGTGTATATTGTACAATTAACAACAGAGAAGTTAAAACTAGGTAAATGATACAAAAGTTTACAAGGATACATCTAGGATTAATTTGCTATTCAAATTCAACAAGAACAATTTAATTCAAAGAAGCAGAACAGATTGAAAGACATTATTCAAGAAGATGCAGTATTTACGAAGAATATAAAACAACAAAGTATATACAAATTTTCAACTCAAGTTAAAAATATTTCAAATTTCAGAATGACAAATAGGACGGGTGAAAACGCGAGAATCCTAGGAGATACGCAGGTGTTGAGCAATCAAAATTCATGCTAGTTATATTTTAAAGTTTATCGTGTATATTTTCATTACTCAGGAGAGTAATAATTACTATGGTCTTTCAAACCCTAGTAGTAGTTTAAGGGTGGGGGTGTTACGTCATAGGTTAAATAAGAAAATACAAATTTAAATAAAATAAAATAATAACGCAGCTGCGTAAAAAAATTGTATTTTCCGTAGAGCTTAAAAACAGGCGAGCGTCCGGGCAGCGCAATTAGGCAGTCCGAAGAAATAGCCATTAAGAGCGCGCGCAGGTCAGCGATCGGGATGGGTATACGGCAGACAGCGGCCTTATCGTACAATTTGTGCGCAGCTGGAAAAACCAAAGTATCTGGGGAAATTGCGAGCGACAATCTGGCGCCTCAAGTTTTAGAGTCTTTGCGTCATAGAATGCGAAGCGGTGCAAAGCAAATTTTAAATTTTAAAAGTAGAATATTTATAAAATAAAATTTAGATTTATATAAAGTATGGACAGTTGAAAAGTATTAAGTTGCAACTGTGAATATTTTATTTATTTCAAAGATAAAGTAGAATTCGTATTCGTGGCGTAGAAAGAAATTTATACTTGCATAGGTTTTACGATATGTTTCTAGTTAAATAGATAGTTTATAATAAACTAGTTAGAAATAGCAGCTAGGTTATAATAATAATAATATCAAGTTTAAATAATAATAGAATATTATAATAAAGTTTGAAATTTAAAAATATTTAGTTGATAATTGTTTATATATAAGCAAATAAAATTTAGAAATAATTAGAATTAAACTTTAAGAAAATTAGAAATAGTACAGGGAGAGCCATCTAGTGGGAAATCGGCAAGGCTAGGAGAATAGCGTGGGTGGGACCGAAGGTGGAGCGGAATAAGATCGGAAGAGGCGGTAGCCAAGCGGAAAGTAGCGATGCTATAGGTCGATGACCGATATAGAGGGCTAAGATGCGGACCCAAAGGGATCGGCCTATGGAAAAGATGTGACGCGGGGGCGAAGGGAAGAAAAGCGTGCGGAGGAAAGTTCAGTCTGTATGAGAGTCTCATCGAGGAGGTCAGCCGAGGTGGCTGCTCCTAAGTAACATCTAAGTTTAAAATTTTGTATTACAAGCTGTGGTGTCTGAACAGTGGACAACATTTTTCAAAGATTTCAAAATATACAGTACTAAAACATACTTGAAGTGAAGTTTCATTTAATTATTTTTCGGACATATATCAATCACTAAAAATTTTATTATTTATCAAAAACAAGAAGGAAGGAGTTTACAATCCAGTAAATTCTGAATTTGCTGCAATCTTCTAACAAGAAAAGTAAGTGAAAATTATATAAGTTAAATAATAAATATTTAAAGGTTTGGGAATTTGTAAAGTTAGCAGGCTTTGAACGCTGCCGCTTATTTTATAAATATATCTTAGGAGAACTTGTCGAATTGTCTGGAGGGTTGATTGGACTTCGCTTGTCAAAGGCCTTTTGACCTACAGTTCAACGAGACCTGTTCATTAGTTTGGAAAAGGATTTGAATAAATTCACGGGGAATATTAAAATAAATAAGGGAGCGACTCCATCCTGAGTTCAGTGGTAGCTAACTCAAAACGAAGAGTATTACATTGTGCGCCGACGCTCGGACGTAACATCGACCAGTTTGTGGTGTCCAATCCACCGGAATGTACATGCTCTTAGGGCTAGCTGCTGTCTAAGGTGCTGGGTACTGGCGATGTTTTTGGTCTGGAGGTTTCATTGGATCGATCACTATTAGATCGGTGCTGGTGTGGGTGGTATGGCCTGAGTTGTGACGGTTGTTGTCTTCTCCATGCCCAAGTTGAATGACGTCCTCGTCAGTCCTTGTTTCGGTATGTTGTGGTCTCTTGCTTTTGCATTTATATTTATATATGATGAAAATTGTTCCAATTATTAGAATTACCATGACAACTACAAATGATGCTATTGACGCGTAGAACTCTATTCCAAATTTTGTGAATACTGGTGTCTCCATCGTAGCTATAGCCCGTGTCTATAATGACTCAAATCTATGACTCAAATGTCTTTGAATTATTAGAGGTTGAACTCCCGGTGTCTTGAATTCTACGAGATTGTCATCCACCCTGTGTCCTTGTATCAGCAGGTTGTTTCCTCCAAAAATTTTCGTTTCGTAGAACATGACTCTGTTTTTATTACTTTTAATTTTTATATGATAGTTATTGAATATTAGTGTTAAGTTATTTGAAAGTGAATATGCCAATGCCAGAGATACATACGTTAAAAATATAATTGCCTTTGAGTCTTCTGCAAGGATCTAATAACGTACATAGTCGTTTTAATATATCAATTGACATCTCCTTGAAAATAATTTTATTATTGACCCATCCAGCTTCCATGGTATGATTATGATCTCTGTTTGATTTCTTCGGTTGGTTATAGCAAGTCTTTGAAATAGGAAAAATTTAATGGGATTAAGGATAGGAATTTTTATTGTGTATATTATAGAATCATGGGTTGTTACGACTGATCCCTGAGCAAATCTGAAGTCCAACAAATTATGATAATGCGATATTACTTTTTTTGGGAATAAAGTTCTAATACTTTTATACTCGATATTTGTTTGTGGGTTAATATTTCTAAATTAAACCTTTCATCGGTGAAAACGATTGATCTTTCTATCTTCCCTAATAAATTTAGAAAGTATTGTTCCTGTACAATAAGAGTTATAATTGTTTCATTTTTCTCTTATTATGGCACCTTTTTGTGGATAAAACATTTCCTAACATTTAAATCAAAATCCTTGCATTTATACCAGAACTACAGGTGTAAAAAGTATCCTCCTTGAGTTTGAGCCCGAAAGAACCATGCGTTCACTTGGAATCCTACGGACAGTGAGCTGAAATCAGTAAAAACAACATTTAGAGAAAATCAACTTTAAAGTTTATGATTATTGTTGAAAGTGTAACTTAAATTAGTGCTTACCAAATCCTTTGGGACCAAGTTTTTTATGTTCCACACACATAGACCTTGACTCTCAGCAATTATGAAGTATATTCACTTATACCTCTGGGTTCTGTACGGCTTTTCTTACCTGCAACCAAAAAAAGGCATTTTATGAATTTTTATAAAAATGTGATAAAAAGGTTATTTTATCCTTGATATTTTATACCTATCTTTTCTTTTGGTCACTGTAGAATCTTCAAGTTAAAACTGCTGAAAATTATCAGTCTAACCTCCAAATGTTTAATCCGGGAGCTCCAATCTCTGTAGCGGCTTTTTCTTCTATCACTGCAGTTTTCATGGAGTCCTTGGCCACTTTTTTACACACTTCACTTAACTGTTCGCTAATTGCATCACATGCACACTAAGGCATGAATATTAAGCACCCATCAACTCACAACATGTTGATAGACCAGCGTGTCCAAGTCCAAGAGCACAAAAAGTAATCACTGCTCTTATGTTGTTCTCCCAAGCATGGTTCTAGACGCCAACTTTTCTGCATGACTTGATAGCTGCCAGCTGACCACACTTAATGCACACTACTTTAATCATGAATCCTAATCCTTGAGCTTCAGATTCGCCAAGTTGAACTTTGCCATGGCATTAGTTGTAAATCAAAATTTCCTTGAGCGCAGGAAATAGAATGTTGATATAAATCAATCTATTTCTGATCTCAGAGGTATCTTTCGCTGCTGGAGATTGTATCTTTCTTGCTGAACTTAAAGGTCTTGTTCTGTTGGCAGGTTCATCCTCGCATGTTACTCCTAGAAATCTTCTTGGCCTCTTCTTGCCACTTCCTCGAGAGTACTTCTTTTCAGGATGGGTACTCGCAAACCTTCTCGTGGCATCTCGATTATCACACATATTTTTGAAATCACTACACTTTACACTTTTTTAAATAACTTCACTGCTCTGCTTTTACACTAACACTTCACTTTTTTTTCTTTTTAGGATTATAAGCTATAAGCTATAACCTCAAAAACACTACAAACACTACTTAGATTAATTAAAAAAAAAACTTTATGAATTATCAGCTTTTTTAAAGGTATTAAGACATTAGTTGTGTTTACTCAATGTAAAACACATTTCAGGACTATATCAGCTGTGTATTGAAATATTTGCTATCTGCTAGCAGAACAGCAGAACGGTCACGCTGTCCTTCTCAGACACATTGATTCTAACCTGCCCACAGGTGGCTCGCGATATTTGAATTCAATTAAATGTCCCTACGTATCCATCGGAGCCTTCCATAAGAAGCGAAACTAGAAATTTATCTCGAAAACAACGCAAAACAATCTTATCAATATGCACTAATTCATTTACTAAAATATGTATGCGGAGCATAATATACGTATATACTACGGTGAAAAAATAGTATCTTTAACATTTACAATAAAAATTTTATTCAGATTGAATTTATAAAACTTAAAATTAAAATTATCAGTCGTATGAGACAAAATAAGAAAAAATACGCAATTTTACGAAAAAACAATAAAAATTTTGTTTTAGTATTTTGCTTGTAACTTTGCGGGAATTTTTTTTTTTTTTTTTTTTGATAAACGGGTTTCAGGAGCGTGTTCTACGGAACATTTTCTGTCAAAATAAGCAATAAAAAAAATCGATTTTTTCGAAGTTTAAAGGTGTTGTGTCCCCTTAAGTTATTTTCTTGAAGATAGTACAGTAATCAGTTGCATCGGGGTTAATTTTCTCGCTTCTTACGAGTATCGTTGAAACTATCCGGATTACTGCTATCCTCAGGACCGTCATCTTCTTCTTGCAAATAAGAAGTATTTCTTAATCTTGTTGTGCTTCTTAGATCGTAACGACGTTGCTGTCCGTGTATATAACACTCTCATGAGGAGCCCTTTAGTTTTTGAACTAATTATTTTTGGTAACGGGGTGCTATTTTATTCCGTTGTTGTTGATGGGTCTTAACATATATTTCTTTACTTTCTAATTTATTGTTTGAATCATCAGGTAATTTTTGTTTCTGTTCCTGACTTTTTTACAACTCATCGTAGAAGGGTAAAATTTCTTTTTTTTTTTTGTATTTCATTATATTATTCAGTTACATCAGCTCCAGGTTCGATGACATTTTTATGTAATTCTTCATACGGTCCATACAGTAAGGTGAATAGTGCAAAATTTGTTGATATATGAATACTTTGAATATATATTAAGATTGCTGTTGTCATATGATTCTTCATTGTTTCCTGGGGATTTTTGTCGACTAAAATACTTAATTTTTCCCTTAAAGTTGAATGTAATCTCTCTATTGGTCCATTTGATGTATGTCTATTGATTGTAGTTTGATGATATTCGATCTTGTGTATTCGACAAAATTCCTTAAATACTGCAGTATTAAATTCGCTCCCATTATCCGTAGTAATTTTATCCGGAAAATTATGATGCGATGCAAAATGCCTCAATGTGTTTAATACTGTTATAGCGTTCCCATCTGATAGATGATAAGTTTAAGCGTATTTTGAAAATATGTCAATAATTGTTAAAAATATTTTTTTTCTAAAATGAAAAATATCATTATGTATATGCTGTAATGGTCTATTGGCGATAATAGGTCCATATTTTCCTGTTTCGTAAGGCTTTCTTTCATATTTGTGTTCCAAGCACAATTCACATTGGTTAATATAGTTTTGTATAAGTCTATCCATATTTAGTGTATATAACTTCCTTTTAAAATGAGCTATTGTTGTCTGAATTCCGTTATGGGTTCTATTATGATACTCCTCAAGTTTTTTAAGAAAATTATTTTTGTCTAACACGGGTGTATAAGTATTTGTTTTAATTAACTTTAGTTTTACATTAAAATGTTTTTGCAGCACTTTGTAAGCAATAATTTCCAAATCCTCATTTGTGAAGCAAATACCGTATTGTTTATCTGGTTTTATATTTTCATTTAGAAATTTTAACAACTGTGTTTCGGCCTCATCCTTATTAATTTTTACGATATACTGAATCTTGAGCTTATCCTTATTTATTTTTACATCGTAATCCCTTCCTGATTTTATTATAATACTGTAATTAAATGCATGAATATTTTTGTCTGTTATAGGCAATGAAAATACTGGATCTTCTTCAGCAGTGTGGGGCGTTTCCAGATCGTCGTTAGGGTCTTCGTCCACTTCCTTAATTTGGCGTGCTGTTATATCTGAGGCTTGGGGAACCATTGAAAGTGAGTCGTCATCTATTTCATGATTATTAATTTCTATTCTGCTTAGGGCGTCAGCCACATAATTTTCAGATACTTTTTTGTATTTAATATCGTAGTCATATTCTTCCAATTTTATTCTCCATCGAATCAAACGTGTATTTGGTGTTTTTAAAGACCAGAGCCAAGTGAGCGGCTTATGATCTGTTTGGATTGTAAATGTATGGCCTAAAATGTCGAATGCCTCAACTATTGCTAGTAGTTCTTTTTTGATGGTCAAATAGTTTTTTTCGGCTGAATTAAGGGTTCTTGAAAAATATGATATGAGATCTTTATCTTGTGATAAAATGGCGCCAATTGCGACATTTGACGCATCTGTTGTAATAGTGAATACTTTTGTAAAATCTGGGTCAGAAAGTATCGGTGCATTGGCGATTGATTCTTTTAATTTATTGAATGCTTCTATGTATTGTCTGTCCTCTATGCTTATTTTTTCTTCTTTCTTAAGAACCTTTGTTAGTGGTTTTGATATTTTGGCATAATTTTTTATAAATTTCCTATAAAATCCTGTTAATCCTAAAAATGCTTGAATCTCTTTTTGTGTCTTTGGGATTGGATATTCCATAATAGCTTTGATTTTATCTAGATTTGGTTCAATTCCTCCTGGTGTAATATGTCCTAAAAAGGGTACCTCTTTTCGTAAAAATTCACTTTTATCAAGTAGCACTTTGAAACCATATTCCCGAAGTTCCTCAAATATTAGTTTTAGATATTGTAGGTGTTCTTGCAGCGACTTGAAAAATATAATTACATCGTCTATGTATACAAAACAAAATTTGTGTACATATTTTCTGAGAATTTTGTCCATGTCGAAATTGTCCGTTGAAATGTAGCTGGTGCGTTCTCTAAACCAAAGGGCATACAATAATACTCATAATGTCCATTTTCCACGCTGTTTTCTCTACATAATTTTTGTCAACTGGTCAACTTTATTGAAATCCCTGTGCTAAATCTTATGTAGTAAAATATGTGCATTTTCTCAAATTCTCTAAAATATCATCCATCCTTGGCAAAGGGTATTTGTCTTCTATAGTTTTATCATCCAGCTTACGATAATCAATAACCATTCTCCATTTCTTTTTGTCACTCGCATTTTGCTTCTTGGGTACTATCCAGACAGGTGATGAGTAAGGTGAATTACTTGATTAAATCATTTCGTCACTTAATAATTTTCTCACTTGATCTTGAATAACCTTCTTCAACTGATATGGGTATTTGTAACTTTTGACATAAATCGGGTTTTCATCCTTCGTTCTTATTTTGTGTGGAACTGCATTTGTGGCCGTTAATTTTTTACACTTATTGTAAAATCAATCCTTATATTTCCGACATAATGCTATAATTTTCTCTTTTTCTTCTTCATTAATGTACTCCGTTCGGATCTGCACCTTTGTCTCCTGATGATTACTTATTGTTAGTATGACTATCTTGCATTTTTTTGGCATATTATTTAAATAATTAATTTCAAATTTCGGTGCGCTAAATACTTGAGTCCTATAATTAATGTTTGCTTTTAAATTCCGTAGATCTTTATGACCTATTAAACAATGATATGTAGAATGCCAAGGGGCAATTAAAAATGTAATTGGTGTATCGTCTCCTAACTCTTGTAAAATTGGAAAAGTGAGTGCGTGTGTTCCTTGCGATGTTTTATGTACAGATTTAATTTCGAATTTATATGGAAAAACATAATTTGAAAATAAATCATAGGCTACTTTAGGGTTAATAATTGATGATGATGCTCCTGAGTCTTATATAAGTATTGTATGCGATGGATTTATAGTTATTACATGTGGTAGTACAGGTGAACTGCCAATACTATTCAAATTTTTGTTGTTTTGTATGTTTGTTTGGTTGTATTGGCATCCTACTGAAAATTTTCAGTTTCTACATTCTCCTAGTTTTCGAAGTTGCTATCATCTCCATTAATATTTTCTTGTTTCTCATTATAAGCTACTTCCTCTAGTTGCTGCTCTTCCTGATAATGCAGTTCTTCGGAAATAATATTCGGTGGTCCGGTACTCGGAGAAGAACTTATTTTGAGGGGCGAAATTATTTGATCAGTTGTTTTGATTAATATTTTCGATTTTCGATTTCATCAGCATATTTTTCATAGTTTTGATTTAATAGTTGAAAACAAGAGCTAATTTTATTAAATAGTGAGCCTTCCGAGCTAGGAACACTATACTTGTTTATTAGTAGATTTTTACATTCGTTCCATTTTGCTGGATTATTCGCTACTATTAAATTTAAAGCTTCTCCGCGAATTTTTGATTTAATTAACGCAAATAATGCTGTATTTAACGCTTCTTCCGTAGTAATTTAATTTTCAACAAATTTACTACATGTTTGGAGAAAGTGAGAGAGAAGCTTTGTTCCTCCTTCGTAAATTGGTATCGCATCGCGCCATATAGTTAATCTCAAATTAAATTGCTCTACTAAGATTTGATTTGCAGCTTGAGCCATTTTGCTTTTAGATCAGTCGTATTTAAGGACAGGGTAAAAATAGGAGAATAAGGAATTTCAAAGACTTACTTTTTTTTGATGATTTCAGGTAAATACCTGCTTAAAGGTGGGCTTCAAACTTGACGTTCCAAAAATACTATGACGAAGGGGTTAAAACACCAGCTGCTTCTTTTCTGATGAATCTTGATTCGGCAGCCTCGCAGTATCCTGTCCGCAGCGTCAGTTAAGTGTACGTGTTGCCGTGCGTACGTAGGTTCGCCGGTAAGTAATAGAATTGGGTATAGATTTTAATCACGTTTATTTGATACGTCTTTACAGCTTGGAGACCCGACAGAGATAGACTCGTTGCCGATAGAAGAGCCTTTTTAAAACGGCCAGTAATTTGCTAGTTTCATTTCTTCTTCTATTGTTCTTCATGCATGCTCTGCTGTACGTGCCAATAACCGAAAGCATAAACATCCTATTGTTGCAGGTTTAGAAAAGCTTGAAGGCGATCGATACAGCAAGTGAAAGGCGATTGATACAGATGACCTGGGAGGCGATCGATAACAGATGACGGCTATTACAGTTTACATAACTCGGGCATCTACTATTTCCTGGCCTATACTA
This sequence comes from Nasonia giraulti, assembly GCA_016647725.1. Taxonomy (NCBI): domain Eukaryota; kingdom Metazoa; phylum Arthropoda; class Insecta; order Hymenoptera; family Pteromalidae; genus Nasonia; species Nasonia giraulti. The sequence continues at coordinate 354,397 of QLYP01000136.1, read as the reverse complement.
GTTTTATAGTATATCTTCCTCCACCGTTGTTCTCGTTTTCTGGTCCAGTTTGGTTTGCTTTTAGCAAATAAAGACCTATCTCTCTCTCTCTCTCTCTCTCTCTCTCTCTCTCTCTCTCTCTCTCTCTCTCTCTCTCTCTCTCTCTCTCTCTCTCTCTCACGAACTCTATTATACTCTGCGCTTTAACTTACTCCGCTATGTAACTCTACCATGATTTTCCCTGTAATTATTATAATCCGCTACTACAATGTATTTTTTTTAGCACTTGATTGGGTTCTACCCCCGAGTGAAAATATATAAAACAATCAATCAATCAATCAATCTTGGTCTCTATCCCTCTTCCTGTCCCCCCCCCCACACACACACATAGTGATCATCAGGCCATAATAATAAAGGGCGTCTGATAGTTGTTGGCGAAGGAAGGACTCACGCTCTTGAGCAGAACGCATGTCGACCTCGTTGATGAGTCGAAGGACCTCATCGAAAAGCTCTGCTCTCCCCGTGCGCTCATAGCGCCGGAGTGTAGCATTGCGTTTATCGATGAGGAGCCTCAGCTCTGGTCCAGACCAAGGAGCATATTTCCTAAGTGGGCAAACCGTTTTCAAAGGCGCCAATTTATCAATTGCTAATTTTAGATTATTATTAAGAACGCATAAAGCGCCCTCCAGATCGGTTTCGATGGAATTCATGACTGTCCAGTCACAAAAAGACAAGAGGTCGACAAGACTAGTTGTGTCTATGCACTTGTAATCTCGGTAAGAGAAAGTGTTACTCGCAGGAGTAGGAGTGTAGATGTCTAGCGAGACATCTATGACACAATGCTTGCCGAAACTAGGCAGCCACTCATTCTTAGAGTCCAAGATCGTGTCGTTTTCGTTGGTCATGATAAGGTCAATCCACTTGTGAGACGATGAGGTATGATGTGTGGGACCATGCCGGATGATCTGAAGAGATAACTCTTCAGACAGACGCTTGATAGTAGCAGCATCGTCTGAGTCAGATAGTAAACCCGAGTTCAGATCACCCATTATGATCCTATGACTAAATTCGCCGCATAAATCCCGCAATACATCAAAAAGGTCTGAGTACTTTTACATCGGAATTTTCGGGAGCCTGTAAAGAACTCCGAGTAGTACCAGAGGTGAGTCGCCCCTTTGTACGCTACAAAAAAGATACTCTGGGATTTCAGGTTTTCCTAGACCCATAGTATCAGATGAAGCAAGCTTTTTAATTTTCAATTCATTGCCCACAAACAAGGCGACGCCACCTCCGTTTACATTTCGATCCTGCCTAATGATGGAAAATCTCCCGATGCTAACTAGGTTATCATCCACAATCGGACCCAGCCATGTCTCCGCAAAGCCAAAGATGTCAAACGAGGGGCGCTCTGCCAAAAAATTACGGACGATCCCAATGCGAGCCCTGAGCGAGTTCACATTGAGAAAACCCTCAAGCTACTCCCAGTACCCGGCGCATTGTCAGGAGGCCTCGCGAGTCATATAGAGGGCCCGGATGATGATGATGACGACTGTATGGATGTTGATGCAGATGATACAGTCGTCAATGATGGCATCGATGCTGGCAAAGTTGCAACCTATTTGCTTGCCAGGTCCGACTCAGGTCTGTTACTTGAAGTAGCGTCAGAGTTTTCGTCCTTTTCAGTGACAGTCATGCGTGTGTTTGGTCGTCGAGGTTGTTTCGAACCGGCCTGACACGCCGTGAGAATAGCCTGTAAATCGGCAGCAGATGCAAACACGTGCGCGTGCTCGCCCCCCCCCTTCGCCTAGCCAGGAACCTGCCATCCGCATGCCAGACATATTTGAAGCCCAGTCCCTGTGCAATGGGCCTCAAACTTTTAAACAACGAGAACTTTTCCTGGGACAACATTTCATTTAAATAGACTTTATTTCCGGTCAAGCAGGCAGCAGTCTCCAGGACTAGAGCCCCGGGCTTGATGTCGTTTGTGGTTAGGTAGTTCTTAGCTAGCGTGCTTTTCTCTCGCATGATTTCCCTGACCAGGCCCGGGCTCGCAAGCTTGACGACGATTGATGGCAGCACACCTCGACGCGTCGCTGAATTTGCCGCGATCGTGTTATTGCTCTGAGCCCTGTCTAGTCTACGCTGGCACAGTACACGAACACTAGGGACGTCGCTCTTCCGTATGGTGGGAAGAACGGTGCTGAGCAGTGCGAAGGCAACTGCGCCCGAGATTTTCTCGTTGATATTATCAATATTCTGAATTAGTCCGTGTATTATGACCTCGAACCCCTCAGCAACGCCTCCCCCCGACCCGCGTCCTCGCCAGTAGGTGCCATCCGAGGAGAGGAGCATTTACGTTTTCCTGCTACCACAGTGGCTTCACGCTCAATAATACTAGGACTCGCAGCAAGCTACGGACCGCAGTCCGAAACCGGCAACGAGCCCGTGTCAAGGTCCTGGCTAGCACGATGGAGCTTTTTAAGTAATTGTTTCGTTTGTTGCAACTCGTCCCTAAGAATAATATTTTTGTCCAGGAGCAGCTTGTTGGCGTCAATCAGTCTATTAGACGCGCTGATGTTATCGGCTAGTTGGGTCTCAAGAGAGAGAAAGAGAGAGAGAGAGAGAGAGACGCGAGCGCAAGCGGCGAGTACGTGTCGACCGCGAAGCCGACGGCCAGAGTTGTGAATGAATAGTGCAATAAAGAGTTTGTATTAAAATTGAACGTGTTGTGATTTTCTCCCATTACACACCGCTGTAAACCCGAACAGCGGAATCCCCGCGGAACTCCCCCTGAGATGCACTTGTAAAAATAATAGTGTCGAGGCTTTGGGACGGGGCTGAAATGCGAGTTCTCATTCTGAGATCGGCTACGTCACATACTAGCAAAGGTTTACGCTATCTTTTTGACTTAAACTTACAAGAATCTTTGCTCTATCAAGCATCTAGCATATCCTGCTGCCTGTAAGCCTGAAAGAATCGGTCGATCTCGTCAAATTGCATTTGAAATTGTAGCAAGGTGATGCACGGTAAGGATAGTCCGTAAAACTTGTTAGTATTTAGTTAAATATTCGGATTAAAGTCACCAAAGCCAACTAAAGCATTCTCCTGTCTAAAATGCATATTTTCGTTGGTTTTTGTCGTCAGTTTATCATCAAAGATGCCAACACCTTAAGAAGTAAGTCACGCTATTGCTCCCTTTGATTTTAAAGAGGCACTTTGGCTATAGAAAGGGTCAGGACTCTCTTTGATGTACCTTAAAATACCAGAAACACTGTAAATAGTCACCTACTATACATATTGTGTATATGTATGTGTGTGTAAGCAAAGGTGGTGCTTATGGAAATCCTCTACGTCTATCTTTTAAGAAACTTGAAAATCAGAAGCACTTTTGATAGTAGTAACGGGCTCGACCTGCGTTAATTGCACTAGCAAACCATTACACTTTTTATAAATAAATTTAACATAATATGTCTAAAATTTTTAATTTTTTTAATCAATTATTTTGTAATTATACGTTTTGATATAAATATTTATGCAAACATTTCATGATGCATTTTTTTTAGGCTGATGGGCGAATTTGGAGAGCTATTCAGGTATGAGGATTTATTATTACTATTATTATTTATTCACTATCAAAATTTACAGATATCTAGATCATACCTGAAATTCTGCAGAGGTAAACGAAGTTACCTGTTAGTAGGCCTGGTTACAACAAAAAAAAGTACAATATAAAACTTAAAATTAGAACTTTTATTATTCAAACTTGTAACGAGGTAACTGGACTTGTGCACGGCGGCCGCAAAGACGCAGCTGTGTCACCGAGCGGTTTATAACTACAATATTGTGGAGGTGCCAATGCTGGAGCCGTCGACGGACGTTAGCCGTCGGTACAATGACGACCCCGTACAATGCAGCCGGTTTGCCCGCGAATACAAAACGCACGGTGAGTGAAGCTCCTCGCGCTTTCTCCGCGTCCAGGGTTTCTCGACTCTCAACGACGACGACGATACGGCGACTCTTTCCCGGTCTTACCCTGCCGATTCGTGAGCGGAGGAGAGGAAAGACGTGACTCTAGGGTTTATAGCACGAATAATAATCCATCGCACGCGGCGCGCGAGAGGATCGATTTTTTATAGACAAGTCGAGCGTTCGGTGGCACGAACCTCGGCTTCGGCATCTGTAAGTTGGCGTCGATATAACTCGGTAAGTGTCAGTTGAGACTTACGGGTTCGCTGTATGGGCAGTGGCACGACCTCCGGCGTGCAGGATCGAACGACGGTCTCTAGACGGCTGATGGCGAGGAGGCGTCCCTCCTAGCCAGGCTGCACAGCTCCGTGGATGACTTGGTGCGGGTGCTGCTCGATGTCGCGTTCACGCGATCGACGAGGACACATGATAATTTCGGCCTTGGATGTCGTAGCTGCTCGTCTCGACAATGCTATCTCCCGGGTACAAAGATATTGGTTGCGCGCACGTGTGTTAGCTGTTTGCCTCTCGCGCGCGCCTCTCCGCATGACTTGGCAACACCGCGTTTGGCTGCCGAGCCAGCATCGTGCAACCAAACGAGCGCGCGCGATGTGAATTCGCGGCCGCATGTTACAAACTATTTATGTACATACTACAACGATGTTTATAAACATATTGTATCTGCCGCTGAACAATTTTTGCGTATGTTTTAATATCAAGTTACAATTTTGTTTGTTTATTATTATTATTATTATTATTGATACATGTATGTATATATTTTTTTAACAATTGGATCTTATCTTTTCTCCGTCTGCTCCAGCGGTAAGTCGAGAGGCATTGCCTAGTCACTCTGCCTATTTTGCACTCTGCACTCCTCGGAGTATTTATTTGCAGCGAAAAGGGCCCTCTCAATTGGCTCTTATGCAAGAGCTAAAAAACCACGCTGGTCATGCTTTTTATGAGCCTGGAGGGAATTTTCCGCTAACCGCCGACTTACATAACCTCCAAACCTTGTCACATCGATCACAAGTCGGGTGGATCAGGATTTTCTCTAGCCACTTGAGGAGGACATCGTGGAGCAGCAATGCGCCTCTCATTAACGCAACAACATCACGCTGGATGCTGCTGAAACATATTACACTTCTGCGGGGGAGGTTCCAACATCATTTTGAGGTTAGAGAGTATCTTCTTCACCATCTCTCTCACTCAGCGCGTGAAACAGCTGACGTCACCACAGCCACGCGTGCGTTTTAATGTTTCGCCACCAGAGCGCGCACCAGTACCTCTTGAACCTTCTCAACGTTGGCAGCACTGTATTGTTGAGAGCGCGCGAAATTAAAAAATTAAAAAATTTGAAATTCGAAATTTTAGCTTTTTAAATTAATTAATTAATTAATTTAACTTAACGTTCTATTTAAAATTGAACAATAGTAAATTTTGAATTTTTCTCGCTATACTCGTCTAGCGCGTTATTACTCTAGTTCTATAAAACAAAATAAAAATGGTTCGGACTTCGTGTCTACAATGTAATAAGGTTACGCGCGCACTAGCTATTATCCGTAGATGTAAAGACTGTAACAACCCATATCACAATGGTTGTCATGATTGGACGGCTATAGCAGATAGTAAATTTATCTGCGTCACGTGTAAAGCTAAAAGAAAGAACAGTAAAAGTACGAGCAAAAGGAACAAGAAGAAAGATAAAGATCAAGATAAAGATGGAGAAAAGACTAATAAATCAGATGATGAAAACTCAGTTTTAAGCTCAGGTTTAAATGGCACTATCAGACGAGTCCAAAGGAGATAGTACTGCAAAGAAATTAAAACTAGCTGCTTTAACACCATCTGCCTTATCTGTTAAGGCCGCTACAAACATTAGACTTTAATCGACTGATGTATCTGCAGATCTAAGTTTGCTTCGCTACTGTAAACTGCCATCATCAATGCTTGAATTGTTTAGCAACCAGTTAAAAATGCTTGAAACTGCGATAGATGATCTTAAGCCTCAGCTAGTGACGCGCCTTGATGCCGTCAGCATGGCACCGACTTCCTCCTCAACATCAGAGGAGTCGTTTAGTGGGCTGACCGCTGAAGTTACGTCACTTGAAGAAAAAATTATCGACCAATCTTCAAAGATAGAAGGCATGCACCAGGATCGGTTATTGCTGTTGCATGAAAACGAACTTCTAAAATACCAGATAACTAGTTTAATGACTTAAATAACAACAATGGTTGATGGTGCTAAATGTCAAGACGATGATGATGGTAGTGGTCATAAAACTACAAATTTTGAGGACTCGCATGTGATGGTCTCTCTACAAGATCTAGATAAGTCTGCTAATGTTTGCTTCTCGGACATTAACAGCAATAGTGGAAACGGGGGCGATGGTAATAATGTAAATAATAATGTAAATAGCTTTAGTAATTTAATTAGTAATAGGGACAAAAATAACAACGTTGTTGAAAATTCTAACGGGTTTCGAACGCAGCACCGTCGCACAGTGGACCAGAAAATCAAAAAAGTGATCACGGGCTGTCTTCACTCGAAGAAATGCTTGAAAAAATTCAAGGGTAGGAAAATCTTCGTCAGAATGCCTAGTTTCCGAATCCGTTTCCCCCGAAATCTGCGGACGTCTATATTTTTTGTACCACCTAAAAACCTGACCTCATTTTTAGAATATCCTTTTTCGATTTTACCGATAATAAGTTAAATCGTTGTACTTTACATTTTTAACCATAATAAATGAGATGTGGGCACAGTATTTACTAGCGTGCACTTATATACTATATATAACAAAAATATATATATGTATATATAGGTCGTTCATGGTCAAATCAAAGATCAAAAATTTGTTGCATCTTCAACCTACGGTAAATATGTTCCAGAAACAGCTTCTAGTGCACCTGATTTTTTTCAGATTTTTATATTACTTTTTACCAAAATGGTAGGGAGCCAAAGATGTCAATTTTGGCAATAATTGGGTTTTCAGCACTAATTAATTAATTCATAGCTCTTCAGTGAATCATTTTTCACTATAAACATAAATATACCTTTTGGAAAATTTTCTGAATTTTTCATTAAAAGTACCCTTAAAGTCATATATGTATATTTATTAATACAACGCAAGGGTGTAAAGATGTGCATGTGTAATAAATAAATAAATAAATGCATACACACACACGTGTGTCTATGCACCCATATATATACATATTTATATATATTTTTATACATATGCATACATACATATATACATATATGAACTTGATAATTATAATAACAAAAAAAAATGTGTGTGTATGTGTGTGTGTTGAGGCTACCTAATTTTCATTTTAAACCTTAAAATATGAAAACCTAAATGTTTGATCCGGACTCCGAAACAAATGTTTGCAATGTCGCAGTTGTATTTATTTATATACAATTTTGCTGTTTGAAAACAATATTTATTGAAGGCAGCTGTATTAATTCTATTACTACTTGATATAGTGCCCAAAATGGTTTGAAACTTTTTCAATAAGACGATATCAAATTCTAAAGAGTTTTAATATATTTTAGTGCTATCAACATACAATTTCTTAACGTTTTTGGTAAACAAACTATATTTTATTTATATTTTAATTATTAAATTAAAATGCTTCATTTTAATCAGTGTCTTACTCTCAAAAATAAATAATAATCATTCCATTTGTTACAAGATCGGTCGTTGTAACTATCTAATGCTCGCTCACAAATTGGTTGTTTATTTTCCCGCACGATCTTTACGTATGGATAAATTGTTAACTTCGAAAAACAAAAATTAAGAACATATTACAAAAGTGACTTAAGCACGTTTGAAGTCACAATTAATTTGTTAACAAACGATGCACTGGCTCAAAATGATTTTGAATGCGTTTAAGTTTAAACTTCCGTAGTAACATTAGTAATATTGTTTACTAACTACTTACCAGTTACATTTGAAACAATATCAGGGTTATTAAAAAATGTTCTGGCTGTGTTTTCGTCATTTGTATTTCCAAAGTTTTAAGTAGGAGCATCAACCAATATACCTAACTGACTTAATAGTTCATCTTGTATTATTTTTTTTCCTTTTATTGATAATACCCTGTTCTTCTTTTGGAACCTACGAAAAGAAAAAAAAGATAAAATTACATATTAATTTATTTACATAGAACTAGTAAAATTGTTCGTATTTATAAAAGTGCAAGATTTACTACTAAATTATAATGTCAAAAATCTAAAAATTTATAAATTTCATGAATTTCTAAGCTTAGAATCATTAACGGTATAAATTACATTCATACAAGAAAAAACTAAGGTGTCATTTAATGAAATCTGTTTTTAAATTATTTGATTTTGCAACTATTCCATTAATTCATTTAGTTACTATTTCTATCTTGACAGATTTTTCGTCTTAATATTTACTCAAAATTAATATTTGGATTATAGAGCTACCAAATAATCACATTCATGTACTTACACGCCACTTTTTAATGTCTAAGCGGTATGATATATGCAGTACCAATTCCATAAATCGGATTCGAGCATGCAACACAGAAAATCCGTAGTTTAATGCGTTATCATTAATTTTTCTTTGTACTACATTTTCCAAACTATTTAGTACTATAGTAGCACTACAGACAAAACATCTTTGACTTGACGATCTATTCATTGCATTGCAAATCTAAAATTATTATTATATTTTTATATAGATATTTAAATTATTTTCGATAAAATATATTTAGATGAAAATGAAGTTGATTTTGTAAAGTTTACAACCCAACATGTTTAAACTAATTGGGTAGAATAACGTGGATTATCTACCTATCCATGCTGGGAAATATTGATTCTACTTTAATTTAACGTGGATATTTGCATAGGCTATTCACTTAAATTTTCAAATAATATTAAAGCGGCGTTGATAATAAAAGACAAGGAGCTTTTAAGGTACAAAATAGTTCATATTGATTGTACCATCTAAATGGTACTGTGCAAATTCAACGACGAATCAATTGTCTCACCAAGTTATAGACTTGTTATAATTAAATATTCTCAGAAATTAATGCAAAGAATTCATGTAGATTAATTTAGTCAGATAATTCATGCAAATATCCACGTCGAATCAATGTGAATGAACATGGATATCTATGTGGATAATCGACTCGTTATTTTCGGCATAAAAATAGCGTATGACGAAATGTTTGCTTAATCAATTTACCCTAACGATTGTCCTAAGTAATTAAGAAAATTATTTGCCATGTATACACCTTGCCATCTATCATCGTAAGCTTTAAATCGTAGGATATTGAGCATCCTGTAGTTTCAAAGTTTTTTAGCTCTGAAATTTGCTTTTTCATATCTTCTTCTTCTTGGATACATAAAACATCCGTTTCTTTTTCGAACATAATTTTGATTGGTCGACAAAACTTTAGTGAAGATGAACTTTTATTTTCCCAATATACTAAGTTACTTTCCATATCATATAATTTTAGAGGCACGAATGATGAACAAAAAATACTATTGAATTTTGCATCTTTGTCTTCAGCCTTTTGCTTATAAACGTTAGCGTTTATCACGTCAAAACCATATTTACCAAGAAATACAAATTTTTGTAGCCGTTCGATCAAATTTGAGAATTAAATAATTTAATAATCGTTTCAGTGAATGACTTATTTTTTTAGATAAACTTCACATTTTGTTTCCGTAACTATTAAATCATTCGGATAAGACTCATTTTTAGCTTCTCTAACCTAAATAAAACAATTATGGTCATTTTGCGGGATAAGGCCGGAATAAAAATTATATTTGAATTTATTTTTGTTCCCTATGTGAAAATATATTTACCTAAAAAGCTAATGAAAGCTAATAAATTTTAACAATTATGTGAATAATATTATTTTCACCAGGGTCTCCCAAAGAAAGATCTTTAAATCAATATTTTTTTATATAAAAATAATAGTTTGACCCAAGCTGAACGAATCTGTTTTTCTTAAAAATTTTGTAAAGTGCGCGCATTATTGATATTTAAAAATATCAAAAAAGATCACTCGATTGCAGAGTAACAAATAAATAATCAAGTTTAATTTGATATTTATTAAAAACCACTATCTAAAATTAATAAAATTGTAATCTTGTAATTTGATTTATCAGAGCCTGCAGATTTTTCAGACAGCATAGGCACTACAACTATTTATTTAAAAATCTTACCTCGTTATAAAGTGGCAAAAATTCGTGACCATATTCTAGTGCAACATCTCTTATTGTTTGATAAACTTGTTTAGATAAACTAGTATCGATCATTAATGACAAAGCTCTTTCAGGAGGCAATTGCGTACCAGATCTTTTCTTATACGCATTTTCAATATTTATTGCATAATATGCTTTAGTAGCATTTTTCTCAATTTGCACTAAATTAAATTCGACATCCTCTTTAAGCCATTCAGCATATTTATTTTCGAAAACACTATAATTTCTTTTATTTTTTGGGAGAGTAGATAATCTACGCTTAACATTGTTGAAGAAATTTTTCCATAATATTAAAGAGACTTCAGTCTTTTCGGTAACACTTAATTCTAAACTATTACTCAAGTAAGACGCAACTACATCAGCTTGTTTTGCAAAATCTAATGTATAATTATCTTTTAAAATTAAAAAAATTTTGTGAAATGAGTTTTCATCAGGCAAAACTAAACTACGAGGATTGATTTAAAAACATAAAACTATGTACTTTTGACTTTTACCGCGCATTAATAACATCCAGGAATATCCTACTCTAAGCTAAATGAAATACTTTCTGCGAAAAATAATAAAATAATTTAATAACGGTAGTTCTAAACAAAGCTATAAACGATTATTAATGAAAGCACAGTTACACAAATATCATAACTTGTATTAATAAGTTTTGATAAATCAAATAATAAGTGTTATATTACATTATACAATATTTTTATTACATAATGTAATGAGCACAATGATTTTTTTTTAATCAGAATAAATTTGAAATGAGTTTTCATCAGATTAAACTACGAGAACTAATTTATAAAAAAAAAAAAATTTGTACTTTTGACATCTACTGTGCGCAAAAAATAAAACTAGGAATTATACTCTAAGAAAAATAAATACTTAGTGAAAATATCAAATCAATTTGATAATTATAGTTATAAACTATTTTGGTAAAAAGTAATTTAAAAATCTGAAAAAAATCAGGTGCACTGGAAGCCGTTTCTGGAACATATTTACCGTAGGTTGAAGAAGCAACAAATTTTTGATCTTTGATTTGACCATGAACGACCTATATATACATATATATATGTATATATATATATATATATATATATATATATATATATATATATATATTTGTTATATATAGTATATAAGTGCACACTAGTAAATACTGTGCCCACATCTCATTTATTATGGTTAAAAATGTAAAATACAACGATTTAACTTATTATCGGTAAAATCGAAAAAGGATATTCTAAAAATGAGGTCAAGTTTTTAGGTGGTACAAAAAATATAGACGTCCGCGGGTTTCGGGGGAAACGGATTCGGAAACTAGGCATTCTGACAAAGATTTTCCTACCCTTGAATTTTTTTTCAAGCATTTCTTCGAGTGAAGACAGCCCGTGATCACTTTTTTGATTTTCTGGCCCACTGTGCGTCGGCGTCAATCTCGGGGCTCCCGCCCTGCAGAAGCTGATACTCCCAAACTGGGTAGGCATTGTTTTCGGGAGGATGGACCAATTTATGTTGAGGCTTTGGGTGAACTAGTTGTTTTTAATGTGTGTGAAGATACTGAGGCAACGCGCGCTAATGTAGTCCAAGCCACCCTCACCACAATTGACCCAACCATATCGAGGGAAGACTTAATGTCTATATGCGCGCTCAGACCTGAGGTGCAGCCAAAAGATGGGCTCGTAGCGTCGGGTTCGGTGCACCGTCGGTCACCAGGGGTGGTCTGCCTCTCTCGTTGCGATATAATTAAAAACATTATGTGAGCGAAGGGTAGATTGACAGCGTTTAATACGAAGCATATCAACGTAACTCTCCTTAATAAGAAACGCGTGAAAGCCTAATACAGAGTAAAATTTTCATTAATGAATTTTTAAGTCAAGAAAATTTTTTACGGTTCAACAATCTTAAACAAATTTCGCGGGAACAACAAGTTTTAAATATATTTGGCATCGAGGCGGGCGATTCCTTATTAAGAAGGAAGACAGTGATACAACACATGAGTTTAACTCGGCAGCAGATTTACATGCGCTAGCCGCATCGTATAGTAATAGCGACGATGAAATTAATAATAATAATGTTAGTATTAATGCAGATGCACCTAAGGACGTTAGCAGTGGAGCTGGACCGTCGGTAGTAATTGAATCATCGGCTGCCATATCTACTCAAAATTGACTAGAACGGGGAAATTTGAGAGAGGTAGACAGCGGACCACTGAAGGCAGGCTTCCTTAACGCGACCTCCTTCTATGCGCATATGGGGATGTTCCGACAATTCCTGGACACTGCTCGACCCTCGTATCACCTGTTCGGTCTTGCTGAAACGCGATTCGGGCATGAGGTTGATGACGGGTTCGTTCAGATAGATGGGTATTCAATTATGAGGCAAGATAGAAATAAACAAGGTGGAAGCGTAGCTCTGTATATCCGGAATGACTATAAAGCTACACTACTGTGTTCGTCACCTACACAGATCGAAGGAAAACCAGGTATTCCGGAATACTTAATGTGCAGCGTTCAACAGGGCACCATGACACTGATATTCGTATCCGTAATTTACCGTCCACCAGGTATAGGTCCTTCTGACAATTCGAGTTTTACTGAGGATTTGCAAAAGTACTTAGTGGGATACGATTGTAGAATAGTGATGGGAGATCTGAACGCTAACATGTTATCTACCTCTCGTGATGCTGAGTTTTTTCGAGAACTCTCTTGTGAGTTGAACTTAAAATTATTAAATCATGGTGCATCACACCATGTCGGAGATTCTCACACATGGATTGATGTAATCTTTACTGATGACGACAATGTATTGTTGAATGGAAACAATTTGTTGGCGACTTTCCCAAGCAAGCACAATGTTATTGATGTTGAGATTAACTTTCTAACTGCAGAACCTCCTACTCACAACAGCTTTACTTATAGGGATTTAAATCGATTAAAACGGAGGAACTTCAATCCCTTCTTGCTTCTTGTGAATGGTCACCGGTGATTTGTCCGCATAATGGAGTTGACACTCGACTCGAATATCTTAGTCAGAACATCATGAGCATCATTGAACAACTTGCTCCGCATTGAAAGAATTTAAACCGAAGAAAAAAGGTCTTCCTCCTTGGGTAAATGCGAAAGACTTGTATAACCAACGAGACGCGTTAAAAAGACGGCACAAACATGCTCGACGAGGTACTCGACGACGAGACGACCTGTGATGTGACCATACAGAACAGAATTTTCGATGCGCTTGATAATGACAAGAATATATGGACTCAATTTCGTAATCTTGGTTTAATTTCAAAAGCCAAGAATGACTTATATAATTTTACCCCGGATAAGTTAAACACTCATTTTGCTGGAGTGTCCGTATCCGATCTCGAGCGTGAGACAGATCTGAGTGGCATCCTGTCAGAGGTTAGTGAGATAGCTTTACCTTACGTAAAGTTGCCTTTACGGATGTTGTGCTGGCAGTCGCTCATTTCTCATCTCAGGCAAAGGGTGAGGACGGGATGCCACAAAGCATCGTCGCGAAATCTTTACCAGTTATTGGCCACCATCTAGTAACTTTGTTTAACACCTCATTATGAAGTGGAATCTTTCCTGGGCTTGGCTAACTACCAACTTTGGCGTCCTGCAGGGTTCTATCCTGGGGCCTCTCCTGTTCAGTTTATACATAAATGACCTTACAGACATACTAACTGATTTCAAGGGGCCAGAAAGAATGTTAACAAATAGTATTGCGCATTTGCTATACGCGGACGACCTGCAAACCTACACACAATGTACGAAAGACAATCTTCATGAGGGTGTGAATCGTTTGTCGGCTGTGTCTCGTATTGGGGTGCAAAATAGTATTTTTGTTCCATTTGTCGATACAGTAACTAACCTTGGAATGGTCATGGATTCTAAGCTAACACGAAAACCGCAGGTGGATGCAGTTAGCCGAAAGGTTAACAGAATCCTTTATGTGCTCAGGTCTTTTCGATCCTGTACCACCGAGGCGTTACGTAGGCAGCTGGCGGCCGCTCTTGCTATCTCTTACTTAGATTTCTGCTCTGTAGTGTACCTTGTGTCTGGAGAGCTCCAGACTCGACTACAAAGGTTGCAGAATGCATATGTGAGGTATATATGTGGTGCTGGGAGGAGAGAGCATATTACTCCCTATAGGAAGAAACTAGGCTGGTTAGATACTTAATAAAGGAGAACGTATTTTGCATCGATTTTAGTGTATAAAGCTTATTGCATAGGGCAGCCGTCGTACCTCGCGGCCCTCTTTAAGAAAAACTAGTGCAGAACTTCCAGTAGGGTGTCCAGGGATATTTCAGTACCAGGGTCGCGAACTGACGTGGGACTGAACTCGTTTGCTGTGTTCGGTGCGCGTCTGCGGAACTCTCTACCTCAAAGTATGCGAACCTTGTCTTCGCTAGCTGGTTTTAAGGTAGCAATGCGAAAGTACCAGACGCCCAATACGCTGTGATTCCCAAAACAGCCGTGCAGAGTATTATTTATATTTATGTTTATATGTATCTGTAAATATTTTCTTCGAGACCGTTATGCAACATATCTAGTCTGCGTTGCTACTTTAATGACGCGATAGAGTAAGAATTGTATGTTGTAAATATTATGTCATACGCAATATAGTAAGACGAGTACTTGAAAAATTGTGATCTGACAGCTGTGATAGCCAGCGATTTACACTGAACATGTATGATGTAAAATATTTGGATTTGATCAAATAAATTGTTATTCTATTCTATTCTATTTTGAGAATTTTTATTAATATTCAATACTTTCAGTTAGTTTGGAAGCACATTATAAATAGTAATAGTTTTTATATAGCTATTTTTATTGATAATTCTTCTGTTAGTTTTAGGTATTGTTATACTTCTATTTCTAGTAATACTATCCGATGCTAAGTATTTCTCTTTGAGATCAGAATAATACAGTTTTAGAGATTCGAGAGCAAAAAGTTGTTCTCTATTCAAAAGATTGTCATGTTATAGAAAATTATTATTATTGATAATTATTGATAATTTTTAAATTTTGTTGAACTTGGTTTCGACTATTTCTATATGGTCTACCCTAAGCGATGATACCATAGCTAATAATGTTATGGAAAAAAGCATAATGTATTATTCGGAGTGTCTCTGTGGGCATGGATTTTGAAATTTTATAAAAAATATGTACCAGGTATTTTGTTTTCCCGATTACATGTTGTGTGTGATTTTCCCACTTCAGGTGGCTATCAAAAACAATTGCTAGATATTTAAAATTATCTACCCCAGTTATACTTTTATCCAGAATTTTAACGTTTATTTGAGCTAGCACATTTCCAATACTGCTTCCAAAAGTTATACAAATAGTTTTTCTACGTTTAATGACAACTTGTTTAATGCCAGCGACACCGCTATCATATTTAGAAAATTGTTCATGATAACTCGATCTTCTATCCAATCATTACCAGTGGCTATTTTGATGCCCTAAACTGATAAGAGTTGTCAGATAGTAACTCTACGGGTTGGTTAATTATTATATAAGCGGATGAGTACAAAGCCTTGAAGGACAAAGACTTAGCGCCATCAGTGTCTGAATACTTTTGCGATATTGTTAAGAACAGCCACCAGTAGTGACCGAAGAATTATCTCAAATCCGCACTTGAGATTACGCACCTTTAATATTGAATAATTGTCCTGAATAATGATTTTTCTACCTTTCCTTG
Organism: Nasonia giraulti; assembly: GCA_016647725.1. NCBI lineage: Eukaryota > Metazoa > Arthropoda > Insecta > Hymenoptera > Pteromalidae > Nasonia > Nasonia giraulti. The sequence continues at coordinate 338,511 of QLYP01000136.1, read as the reverse complement.
ACTTTCAGTGAGTGACGTGACTGTAGTATAGTGTAATGTCCCATGTTCATATATGCTTTGGCATTTACATATTTATGTAGCGCCTGTACGACCGCATTCATGCACTTATGCAGGCGACATATACTAGACCGATTGCGACAGTACGAGACCAATTGCCGAACATCTAAGCAAGTGCTTTGACCTACGAGTCAGCACTTTTTACGCGCGTATTACTGACTTACTTTTGTACATTCTCCTTGCACGTCAGATTTTGATTGGTCGATCGTTGTCACGTTTTATTTAATTTACAACTCCTTTAATCGTTACCAAGGCTTTAAAAAGCCAGAAAACGATCCACGAAGTGCCTTTTGTACAAGTAACCTGTTGTCGTGTAGCTGTACCCGGACAGCGAGTACGAGTGCTATCTCTCTGTAAGCATCGCTTATTAAGTGTGTGCAAACCACTCAAACTCTGCATACGAGATATAGTAAACTCCTTGTTTTTTGGTTTGAGTGTCTGCATCGAGCAATAGGCGAAGGGCTCGTCAACAAATCTGGCATTAGTGGCAACACAGCTTAGATAAGATCGTATAACTTGCCACGAGAAATCATGTAGATTAGAAAAGTCAGCATTTGCCATACTAAGAAGGAGACTAAGTCATCCAAAGTGCGAGATAACGACTATAATTGTAAGTCGCCCAAGTATCAAAGTTGAAATATCTAAATAACAACATAGTAAATAAATAATATAAGAAGCTAAGCGAACAACATAAAAAGTCAAACTAAACACTGTAACATCCAATTCGTCTTTGAAATGAAGTGCTCTGGTCCGAACCCAATAAAACATAACAATAAAAATGATCCCCGATTACGAGACTTTAGAGCATCCACACAGATATACAACGGAGTCCGCTCGAATAATTTTGTCCGCATCAGATAGACTACCGACAGACTAGAGTCCATACTGCAGAGCGCGACATTCGACAGGAAAACTTGTCCGCCTGTCCCCCGAACGTACTTACATCAGGACGCGACCATATCTCTCTAGACCACTCTGTACAAAATACAAAATACTCTACACAAAATTTCTCATAGCCCTCAAGCTGACAATTCCAACTAGGACATTTCAGTAAAAACTGATACGGAGACTAATTTCTAAATAGTTTAACAAATATCTGTACAAAAATTCAGATATCTAGCTTTAATACAACAAATGGAACAGTAATAATAAACTTGGACGTCGACTACTAAGGCTATGGGTCCCATTTAACTTAAGTCACCAATATAACCAAGATGTAAAATAATGTTTGATATCACTTAATCAAAAAATAATCAATAAATATATAAGCCTTCATTAATAAATAATTTTCATGTTATATTGAATAAGTGTTATTATACTGCATCATAATAATCTCAAAAGGTTATGTTATATGCTCGCACATGCGAATTCGGCTTCCCGAGTTGTTGCCGAGTTTTTTTTTAAATTTGTGAGAAACAATTCATTTTTCGAACTAGCCATATGCTACTGTACTGACTAGTTCAACACGTCAATTTTTCACCAGGGATATAAGGCCCATATTTTAAGACTACTTTTATCGTTTAAAGTTATCCTAGTATTTGTTATTTCAATTCTATCTGCTTTAACAACTTCGGAATGTTGGACTAGATTGTTATTGATGAATACAATGACTCCCATTTATCTAACTTTCGTTATAGTAAATTATATATTCATAATCTGAACTATTTAGTTGGTACAAATTATAATTAATTTGCTCAAAAACTTCAGGACATATCACAATCGCTGATTTGATAGCTAAACTGTCTATTGAAATTTTTAGTTTATCAAAATTTGCATTCATACTTCGAATATTTATATGCAGGATAATATCCTTTTTATTGTTCAAAAACTTTTCATCAAAATTCTTAGTGTTAGTGTATGTCCTTTTTTCTGCATTGATTCATTTTGAAACCTACCTAAATAATCAAAAGTATACATGTTACCTATTTCTTAATTTTGTTTATTCACGACTGACCTATAATAGCCACTTTATTTCTGCAAAATTCCGGAAATAAATTAATTATTCTCGCAAAATCCGGGAATTAAGAATTTTGCGGGAAATAAACTCATTATTTCCGCAAAATGCGGGAAATAAACTCATTATTTCCGCAAAATGCGGGAAATAAACTCATTATTCCCGCAAAATGCGGGAAATAAATTCGTTATTCCCCAAAAATGGGGGAAATTTTTTTAAATTTTGGAATTTTTTGAAACCTTAAAAATATTTGAAAATCTTGCAACAATGTTAAAGAGTAGAAAAATTTATAAAAAATTTTGAATATTTTGAAGATTTGAAAAAAAATGGATTTATTTATTCAATTTAGCTGCTGTAGGTCCCACTTTTCACTCGCTTCGCTCGGGCAGTAAACTCTCACCCGCGGGAATAATCAACGACTTTACTCCCTTGTTGCAAATGTACTATTTTATTGCTTTTTTTGACTAGTTTTGATGCAGAGGATTGCAGCTTTAGTTAGTTAAGTAGAACTTGTTGATCACGTCTTGTATATAGTCTTGGGTTATGCTAAGGTTCTTTTACGATTTATTGTGTGAGGTGTTATTTTCCAGTTGCTGAATTTCATTATCTGCATCATAATTAACATCTATCGGTGCTTTAAGCCTGTTTGCTAATTCCATGTTTTGATATATCGATTCATTTGCAGGTAAAGTAGGTAAAATGTTGATACCCAGCAAAAAACCGCTGCCAATTCTTTGGCACGTAGCTTCCTTCAACATTATGTATTGCTTAATATCAGAATTGCTTTTACTTCATATATAGTTCTATCAATTTTTTTTTTGTTTGGTGGATAAAATTATTTCGAATCAATTACATATACATTAGGGCGTATCGAATTTTTTGTACACAATTTGTCGACTTGTCATAGTGTGGAAATTTTAGTACTTATATCAAATAGAACGTCCCTAGAATTTGGGTGCATAAGGTAAATTGCTTCCGCTCTGTCTAAGGTCGCCAAAAATGATAAATTTTTCAAAATTACCACATTTACGTTTGAAAAATTTTTTTTTTCGATTCTTCAAACAAATTTAAGAAAAAAATGTTCTAATACATTTTTTTGTAAAATGCATTCCTTTCTGTTGATAAATTATTGAAGTTTTAGATATTAAGGTTGAAAATATTGAATTCAACACTTCAATGATTTTTCAACAACAAGGAATGCATTTTACAAAAAAATGTATTAGAACATTTTTTTCTTAAATTTGTTTGAAGAATCGAAAAAAAAAATTTTCAAACGTAAATGTGGTAATTTTGGACTTTTTGACTTTGGACAGAGCGGAAGCAATTGACTTTATGCGCCTAAATTTTACAGACGTTCTATTTGATATAACTACTAAAATTTTCGCACTATTACAAGTCACCAAAGTGCGTACAAAAATTCGATACACCCTGATATACATATATATCAATTACATATACATAAAGCTTCGAGTACCGGAGGGCAGCCGTATACGCACCGCACCGCCGGGCGGCGTTGCTGCCGCCGCTTGCGAATACTGACGCAAGATAGCAGTATGTCTGAGGTAATAGCCGCGAACGCCAATTGCCATTTACCATTTACCCGCACGTTGAAGTTAAAATTACTTAACCAACCCGTCACTGGGGCCGTATTCCACAAGCAGTTAGTGAGAGTGACGGTAAGATACTACTTCGGTGAGAACGATGACAATGAGAACAGTATGTGTAAATTCAATAGGCGGCTCTCACAGAGCTATGGTTTTCACCAAGCCAGTCTCATTTTCACTCTCACTAACTCCTTATAGAATATGGACCCAGGTGAGGACGCTAGAGATATAAGCGATACAGTTTTCAATTATGCAAAGTATACAGGGTGAGAAACAAAATTTTAAAGCTTAATATCTTTGAAACTAATTGGTATCATAAACAACCCAAAGAAAGGGATTGAGATGCTATATAATACTAACTAAATTCAAAATTTTTAATTGATTATTGCTTTTTAACTCCAGTTATCGCGTCACGTAAAAAAAAAACGATTCATAGGATACAGGGTGAGAAAAAAAATTTTGAAGCTTAATATCTTCGAAACTAACTGGTTTTGTAAACAACCCAAACATAGGGATCGAAGTGCTATATAATGCTATCTAAATCCAAAATTTGAAATTGATTAGTACCTAGTTTTTCTTTCAGTACTGTCTCAGTCAATTTAGTACTTCTAATGACTTCATAATTTTTATTTACGAAAATGTTTTTTGTTTGAATGTTTTTTTTTTGGCCATGAGACATTTAATAACGGACTTTATGACATCGATATTGCTGTTATGGTTTATTTAACAGATATTTCAGAAACTTTGTTCTGTGTTGCTTTTGAGCACTTCGTGGTATCCGAGTACGTGCGGAACCTAATGTCAGTCCAACTCTCGGTCTCTTGTAACTTTTCTTTAAGAAGGTCATTTTTCTCAGTTAATACACTCACTAACCTTTTCAATAGCATGTTTTCAGTTTTCAAAAGTTGAATATTACTTTCTTTAATAGATTCAGCCTCTGGTAAGTCTTGAGTTTTATCACTTGTCAGAATGGTCAAAAAGCCAGGTAGGTCATTTTCACATCTTCTGATTTTTTAGTTTGATCTGCGCTATTAAAAGTATGCTGATTCCCTTAATACTTCCACATCAATTTTTGAAGTTATGTTTTGATAACCGAGCAAACTATGAGATAATTGCCAATGAATTTATAGTTTTCGTTCTTTTGCTATGAGCAAATATGATAATAAGTCTCATCACAAATAACAAACACTGATGTTGTTGCCGGTTTTTGCTTACAACATGCAAAATTACTGCGACACTGTCGGGAGGCTTGTTTCGTCCCGGCGCCATCTTGGCGTGCAAGAAAGTATAAGATTTTTCAGCTTAGAAAAGTTTATTAAAAAAATTTTTAAAACTCCTGCTCCAACAGATTTTTGAATCGTGCGCCAAAATCACCATGGCCGTTCCGATTATCCAGATATTGGAAGTGGGCACCTGGAGGTCAGCTAAGTAAGGCAGTCCCTGAGGCTACTCAAAACTTCAGTAGAATCTACTTGACGACTTAGGTAAAGAAAATCCTGCGCGGTAGACACTCATTGAATGCGCAGAAGGGCCCAAACTCGTCTAGCCCCGCCTACCGCCACTGCTGCGCTTCCCCCACTTTTCTCTCTCGGAAATTTTGTGCTGTGCGAATCTATTCTCGCACATTCTTTACTCAAGTAGATCCTACTGAAGTCGCTTCGGTAGATTCAACATTTTTTGTTCTCCGTGTAGGTCCAGGAGTCAGAAGGATTAGCGCAGGCAAATCAGTATGCCTGCAATTAACAAGAACAATGAGTTTATTGCTTTAGGTTGTAACTTAAGTTTTTCGTGCAACCCAGTTACTGCGCAATTCCTGGCTCAGAACTTGGTAAATAGCCCGGTAGCACCAGACGCTCTCCGCGAGCGTCAGAGTCTAGCGACTCTTTATTTTTCAGTGCAAGGTTTTGCGTAGGGTTTTGCTCGACTAGCTGCAGCCCTGAGAACGATAAGGAGAGTGGGTGGTTCAGGAGAATCAAAACACGTAGGTAATCAGACGAAACTTTATATTCTGGTTAAACCTTTTCAATTCCAAACCTAGATCTGCATAATTTAATAAAATATCTCGCAAACATAGACAACCATAACAAACAGGTATCCGTACATGAAAGATACCCCGCGTGACTCGCGCGCGCCTCAAGGCTCGAGAAACAACTAGTTAAAACACTCGATAAAACGTTCCGTTATACACTTTCTCACACTTCTGTCGAACGCGAATTCCGCAAACGCCAGAACGACCTATTTTAAGATTGCCCGACCACCTTACGTCTCGTGCATCCAGGTGCCGGCGCTAAATATTATTCTACGGTTTCACTAAATCCATATTTTTACGTTTTGCACTAAATTCTTATTTCCATGATTTATTGTCACACGATAATATATCCCGTATTTCGCACTACGAACAAGATAGCACTTTCTCTGGGACGGAAACACAATGATAAAAAAAAAGACAGCGATCCGAAGGTAACTAGTACACACGCGAGATAACCCGAACCGTTCGCGAGACCGAAACGTGGAACTGCTGTTCACCCGCGAGACGGATTCGGCCGGAATAAAAACGCAATAATAATTCACTGACCTTGCAAAGAAATCCTCCAGAGCGAAGTCGAGCCAAAGATCGTTACCAGAGAGAAGCTAGAATATAGGGTGCACGTCCGTTCAAGAGCAGTCGGGGCACGCAAGTGCCGGCTTGATCGCATGCTGCTAGCGCCCACCACTCTCCTCTCCCTAGACGTGGCACTTGTAAAGCGACGATTCAAACTGAAATGAGTCCTGGTTTTCGTGAAATAATAGGAAAAATTATGATTTATTGTAACACCCAAAAATTAACGCGGTTACGTGAATCGGACCCTGCTCGGACAGGGCTTCAGCTTACTCCCGTCGATCTCTGCTTATTGTTAGATGGAGGTTGATTATCTCTTTCTTATAGTTTCTTTCTTACTTACTCCAATCACTTCGTGGTCCTTTGTTGTACATGTGCCAAAGGTCTGTACTCATTCTATACAGGTGGTTTGTACGTGAAGGGTGCGTGAAGGCAAACGACTCCCTCCCCTGTTTTTGGGTGCGCTCTTCTCTTCCACTGATAGTCGCTTTCTCTGATGCTTTGTCGATGTGTAATATCGTCCCGATATTTCATATATAGTTCGGTGTTCTGGGGTGCGAGTGCGAATGAGTAGAAGGGGCTACGCGGCTACGGCGCCAGAATTTCTGATGACGCGGTACGGATGTGATGATGCGATCCCCCTCCCGTGCTAAGTATAGCTCTTTACCACATTATACAGTGTGCCGAGCTCTGAGAGATTTTTTAATAATATTATTTATGATCTAGAGAGAGAGAGAGAGAGGGGGGGAGAGGGAGGGAGAGAGCGAGAGAGAGAGAGAGACGTCAGCGGAGGCCTGGCGTCTGCTGCGCGAGCGCGGCTCGTGTGTGAGCGTGCCGCCATAAGCCCTGCGTGGCTACATTGTGCGCGGGAGGCACTACAGCCACCGTGTTGTAGGGAACGGCTGAGCGAAATACAAGTGCAATAAACTATAACCATTGTGTGATTATTTTTTCCTCTCCCTAGCATTCTCCCAAACGTGACGATCGCGCCATATCCTACGATTAAAGAAAAATCTTAACGCATGCGAGGCTCTAGGTATTGCGCACCTGTGTTGGGAGGCACAACGTCCAATCTGGTATGTTCGCTTTTTTCTTTAGTTGTTTTTATTTTTCTTTCTCGCTAGGAATTTAAGATATCGTTATCATTTAATATAAAAGTAAATATGGTATTATGCATTACATTTTAGTACAGAATATAAATGTTATGATTGTTATAATCCTACAATTTACATTATATTATGAATTAATAAAATAAATGTTTAGTTAATATTATTTTATTGTTAGATTTTGTTAATATAATTAATACTGTTATCAAATAATTACAAAGAGCTTGAAAACATTTTTTAATATTTAAAATTTATTTATTTTTTATTCTATAATTTTAAAACCTATCCTGTGTACTAGTAGCTATAACTACTTTTATAGAATGTTGGCTGTATTGAATATATTTATTTATACTCGACGGTAATTAATTCTCGTGGAACGTTTTTGAAATCGTGCTTTTGCTTGGTTAGAATTTATCAATTTCAAAAACGTTCCACAAGAATTAACTACTACCGAGTGAACATCTAATATTTAAGAATATACTTAATAATAATACGTCAAATAATTAAATATCATCACAATTAATTTGTAAATCGCGAGTGAAGCGAGCGTTTATTTGCTTGTACCTATTAACGATCTATGCACAGATCTCTGCACATTATTTTCGTAAGGGTGTGTTATTCATTTTGATAGTATGCTTGACCAAAAGTGCAAAAATGCGAATAAATCATTTCTAACTCTTTTATTAGGTATTACACTACAGGTACATAGCACAATACTTAAGGTCAGTTTGATGTACCTTATTGGTAGTATAATCACTATCTAGACCAAAATATTTAACTTAGATGTATTGTAAACACAATTTATTTAATATAATTTGCATCAGGCTTACATCTGGATAGTTTCCAGAGAGATATCGGGTTTCTTTCTATGACTTGAAATTGACTTTACGGGGGTTGACATTCAATGGACGTTCAGTACATGGGATTTGAGAGTTATTTTTAGCGTTTTCTTTAGGGAGCCTCTCTGACACGACTCTCCTGGTTGCAGGATTCCCTAAATTCCATTGTTTGTCACCACCTTCGTCGTTTTGAAGGAATGGCATATCATTTATGAAAGGATACTCTTGCTAATTCGAGGCAGTTTCTTTTATAACAGATTTTTGCGCTTGTATGTTGGAAAAAATCGCTCCTAAATATTCCCGCTTCTTTGATAGGAAATTTATCAGTTACTATATAAAAAAAAGTGGCTGTCTCGGGGACAGCCGATAGAAGTATATACTTAAATTTATGGTGTGGAATTTTGGAAAATTTTGAGTAGTATACTACAGTCTTCGCGGCAAAACTGAAATGAATTAGGCTTCGACGTAAATTCAAATGCGTCTTTGTTGAGTGCAAAGTAGTAATATAATCTATAAGGATAAATTTAATTGTGACTTTTTTGGTAATTTTTTGATTCAGTGATTATGGTGCGTAAACCGTCGCCATTTTCTTATTTTTCCAACTTAATCGCAACTTTGACAGGAGATGTTAAAAATCATAGGTGAAGTAATCATTGATCAACTAGTAAATTAAGGATAGGTAGAATATAATTCCAGTAAAAAAAATATAATAGGAAATAGTTCTTATGTCACGATATTTTATGACACAACGTGCGTAAACCGAGATTTAGCGAGTGCATGTTCGCACAAGCGTTTGGTAAATCGAGGTTTACGCCACGGCGTGTCATAAAGTAATAATGTTTATTGCAAGTCAATAATGTTTACCTGCAAACGTTTCCCGCATATTAAAAATGTCACGTCGTCTAGTTTACGCAAAAAAATTAAAGCACCATGAAAAGGCACCGCTATATTAGCGCGTCGAGGGGCCCGAAATCCAAGGGGAAGAACCGAGAAAACCCGATAGCCGCGCTTGCAGCGTATGTGTAAATAAGTGCGGCTGATTGTATGCTGATGTAAGGGGAGTATGATCTGTGCGAGCACGCTAATATGCGCGGCGAAGAGTGTGTGATGGGGAGAGAGAGCTGCCGCTGCTTTCGTGACGAATTTATCTGTCGCGCCGCCGTGACTATCGCCGCTCGTCGATTCACTCCCCAGTAAAATATGTACCCGGCGAGCCTATAGAAGTATTCACTTAAAAAATGTTCAAACTGACGTAATTGACTGTTATGGTTTCTAATGTTTTTATCGATGCGGAGGTTATTCCTTTCAATAAAATTATTTCTTGTGAATTTATTAGCAGATAAATAGGGACGTGCGAAATTTTTAATAAATTTGGTGTGGAACCAATATCTAGCATGAAGGTAGCAGGTCGAGTTAACTCCTTGATATCGATTCCGATATTGGGTGCGCAATTTTTCTAATTTAGGTTGACTGTGGCCTCGTAGAGGATGCACTCGCTGCTTGAGTCTCCGGGACCGGGCAGCCTCTCCGCCCGCGCGAGGATTGTCGCGACCGTTTCCCGTCGGCAAGTTTTCCTCTTGCATATCCCTCTTTAATTTGTAACAACTTCCTTTAGAATGCCCTGATTTTTGGCAGTAACAACAAACGAAATTCGCTGGTAAATTGGAATTCGGATTATTTGATGTTTGATTATTATTGCTGTATCTCATATTGCTATTCGGGCCCGTCCAATTATTCAGATTATAACGATTGTTGATACTATTATTATTGTTGTAAGTATTCTGACGACCTTTAGAACGATCGCTGTTTCCATTAATAAAATTATTAGGACGATTATTATTTCCGTTCTCGCGATTTTGAAAATAAGTATTTCCTTCGCGTGGTCTATCAAAGCGAGAATTATTAGTAGTAGCGGGTCCTGAGTTACGAGAAAAGTTATTACAACGAAAGTTCCTCTCGAATCCATTCGAATTTTTATTACGATTATAAGATGATTGATTATTATCTCGATTGTTGTTATTATTTCCGTTAAAAGACGGAGGACGAGTTTGTTTGTATTCCAATTTAATTGCGGAAAACGATTATTATTTAATTGTAGGCAGCATTTTAAGCAGTTCATTGAGACATGTCCAGCTTTATTGCACGTTACTTCCGCGGTGGCTTCTACAACGATTACTCTCCGAGTTTCTTTTGGATTTAGTCGCGCTTCTTTCCGACTCGAGTCTTCGTCACTCTCTTCCGTATACGCAAAGTCTCTTTCGATTTATATCACCTTCTTATAAGCTTTCTCTAGTGTTTTCATATCACCCATTCTAGTTTGTATTTTTCATCTACGTCCTCGAATAAAAAATCTGATACAATCTTTTTCTAATTCCTCGTTCAAATTATTTGTATCCGTTGCTCTCTCTTCGCGCACCGCAACTTTCTTGATTTTTTTTTTGATTTCTCGAAGGCGATTCGAGTAAACGACTACACTTTCAGACAAATTCGAGTTAGTTAATAATTCAGTCGATAGATTTTTCTCTGTTTCGGCTAATTTGAATTCGTGAGCGGCGTCGCTCGGCTTTGTACGAGTAGGATCTCGCTGCTCAAGGGTAGGGTTTGGGAAGGGGGGTGTAGATTTTAGAGATGCATTCGCTTGGGCCACTGCGAAAATTTTAAAATTTTCTTGATTTAGGCTACTCGGTTTTAATAATAATTCTCTTAATCGAATCGGTTTTATAGGTACTTGCTTAACTGGAAAGCTGGTGTTAACTTGTTTAACAATACCGTCTTCTTCTTCGTCCGTAACTTTACTTTCTCTATAAGCGCCAAATAAATTTTTGTTGAAACTCTGAACTCTATCGTGAATTGACTTTCTAGCCTTTGGTGTAGCAAAAGGAGCTTTCACGTGATTTTTTTTTTTAAGTGGCATTTCGAACTTGAAAGTTCATCGCCTC
>QLYP01000136.1:309274-324633 GCA_016647725.1 Nasonia giraulti | reverse complement strand
TATATATATATATATATATATATATATATATATATATATATATATATTTATTTATTTATTTATTTATTAACCAGAAAAAGTTTTATAAGGCATGTGAATCATGCCTGAAAATCCTGCAGAGGTAAACAAAGTTACCTGTTAGCTGGCCTGGTCACAACAAAAATATATATGAAACTTAAAATTAGAACTTAACTTATTTAAAACTATTTATGTACATAATTGTACTGTCGCTGAACAATTTTACTTGTTGTTTTTAACAAAAAGTTACCATTTTTGTTATTTTCTTATTTATTACTAAATTGGATTTAATCCGTTCTATAATGTTTCTCTTTTGAGAGAATTTTTCTATGTTCAATACTTTCAGTTGATTAGGAAGCTCATTATAAATATTTATTGCTTTCATATAGCTATTTTTATTGCTAATTTTATTATTAGTCTTATGTATAATGATACTTCTATTTCTAGTAATACTATCTGATCCTAAGTATTTTTCTTTTAGATCATAATAATGCAGCTTCAAAGATTCAAGCGCAAAAAGTTCTACTATATTTAGACGATTGTCGTATGATGGAAACTTTTTTTTTAATTATGATTTTTGAAATTTTATTTTGTAGCTTTTGAACTTGGTCTCGACTATTTCTATATGCTCCACCCCAAGCAATGATACCATAGCTAATGATACTATGGAGAAAAGCATAATAGATCATTCTGAGAGTTTCTGTAGGCATGGTTTTTGAAATTTTGTAAAAAATGTATACTAGGTCTTCCCGATTATATGTTTCATGTGATTTTCCCACCATATATTGCTATCCAAAACAATTCCTAGATATTTAAAATACTCTACCCTAGTTATTTTTTATTTATTTTCAAAATCGTGAAATATTATACCTGAAAAAAAATCTAACTGAAGAATCTAGCAAATTAATAAAACTGAACACAACAAAAGATTACTGTTGTCTGTATCTCAATTCTGACATTTTTCTGTGCGACGTTGCAAACGTCGCAGCAGCGTCGATACGAGGAATCTCGTTCGATGCGGCCAAGTACTGAGTGCGCGAAAGAAACAAGCGAGTCTGCTTGTTGTTGTCGGCGCCGCACAGTGGGCCAGAAAATCAGAAGAGTGATCACGGGCTGTCTTCACTCAAAGAAATGCTTGAAAAAAAATTCAAGGGTAGGAAAATCTTCGTCAGAATGCTTAGTTTCCGAATCCGTTTCCCCCGAAACCCGCGGACGTCTATATTTTGTGTACCACCTAAAAACCTGACCTCATTTTTAGAATATCCTTTTTCGATTTTACCGATAATAAGTTAAATCGTTGTATTTTACATTTTTAACCATAATAAATGAGATGTGGGCACAGTATTTACTAGCGTGCACTTATATACTATATATAACAAAAATATATATATGTATATATAGGTCGTTCATGGTCAAATCAAAGATCAAAAATTTGTTGCTTCTTCAACCTACGGTAAATATGTTCCAGAAGCAGTTTCCAGTGCATCTGAATTTTTTCAGATTTTTAAATTACTTTTTACCAAAATGGTAGGGAGCCAAAAATGTCAATTTTGGCAATAATTGGGTTTTCAGCACTAATTAATTAATTCATAGCTCTTCAGGGAAGCATTTTTCACTATAAACATAAATATACTTTTTTTTGTAAAATTTTTTGGGAGTCAGGTACAACATATAGAGCATGTATATACAGTTTAGGCAAAAATTAAATTTTTAATATCTTCGATTTTACAGAGAACCACCCATATATATATATATATGTCAAACTTTGTTTACTTTCTTAATATTTCAGGGTTTAAACACTTTGAATAAGTAAACATTTTTTCGTAATTAAACTATTCCGACGTTTTAAGATTTATACACTATTGAATAATCTTATGTTATATGTTCTTAACATTTTACGTAAAGACTTACTCAAGACCTTAAAGCAGATATTGCTTAAGATTATATCCATGATTTTATGAATTATTTTGAATCACAAACTGACATAAGATCTTACATAAGATCTTGAGTAAAATATTGAAAAAAAACTTTTTTTCTGCGATGGTAACCAGATCTTACATAGGATCTTGTGTGAATTGTTTTATAAATTCGCTGTTGAAGATAAATATTCCTATATATGATCTTAGGCTAGATCTAATGCAATATATGATATATTATTGGTTAGGAAATTATTAATGAATGAAGGACATTTCAAAATTGTACAAGTATAACATCCATATAATAAAATAAAGTTTTAAATTTTAACTACAATCATTAACGAAAATAATATGGTACATGATGTTCTGTAGGCCACAATAACCTATATTGTATCTTTTGAATTCTTAGGATCTATTTTTTATCTACCTTCTGGTCAACTTTTGGAACTTCTGATTCATATTCTGACTCATCTTCTGATTCATATCTTAATTCATCTTCTGATTCAAGAATCAGAATCCGTATCTTGAGTATGTGATGGTATAATAATTAAATTTTCCATATCTTCAGATAAGCATTTGTGTTTTTTATGAGATGTTGGCCTTGACAACGTTAGAAAAGGATCTGAATTAATGAGCAACCTTTTGAACATGTTTGTGTTTGTATTTACCCTAATGCAAAAGAAACAATAAAAATTTACTTTAATACTTTTCTAAAAAAGCTGTAGAATACTTAAAATTGTATATGATTTGAATTATATACCGAGAAGTTTTCCTTGAAAATCTATCTCTGAAGCGTTTTACAAGTTTGTGGTTGCTTTCTTGTGCCTCCTCTGACATCATTCCAATTGGTAACGCAAAGTTGTCAATAATCGCATGTCCGTGAATCAAAATAACATGCATCGAAGGTGGCATATTATACCAGTTGTATTTATTTATATACAATTTTGCTGTTTGAAAACAATATTCTTTGCGCAAAATAGTATGAAACTTTTTCAATAAGACGATGTCAAATTCTAAAAGAGTTTTAATATATTTTAGTGCTATCAACATACAATTTCTTAACGTTTTTGGTAAACAAACTATATTTTATTTATATTTCAATTGTTAAATTAAAATGCTTCGTTTTAATCAGTGTCTTACTCTCAAAAATAAATGATAATCATTCCATTTATTACAAGATTGGTCGTTGTAACTATCTAATTCTCGCTCACAAATTGGTTGTTTATTTTACCGCGCGATCTTTACGTATGGATAAATTGTTAACTTCGAAAAATAAAAATTAAGAACATATGACAAAAGTGACTTAAGCACGTTTGAAGTCACAATTAATTTGTTAACAAACGATGCACTGGCTCAAAATGATTTTAAATGCGTTTATGTTTAAACTTCCGTAGTAACATTAGTAATATTGTTTATTAACTACTTACCAGTTACATTTGAAACAATATCAGGGTTATTAAAAAATGTTCTAGCTGTGTTTCCGTCATTTGTATTTCCAAAGTTTTGAGTAGGAGCATCAACCAATATACCTAACTGACTTAATAGTTCATCTTGTATTATTGTTTTCCTTTTATTGATAATACCCTGTTCTTCTTTTGGAACCTACGATAAGAAAAAAAAGGCAAAATGACATATATTAATCTATTTACATAGAACTAGTAATATTGTTCGTATTTATAAAAGTGCAAAATTTACTACTAAATTATAATGTCAAAAAACTAAAAATTTATAAATTTCATGAATTTCTAAGCTTAGAATCATTAACACTATAAATTACATTCATACAAGAAAAAACTAAGGTGTCATTTAATGAAATCTGTTTTTAAATTATTTGATTTTGCAACTATTACATTAACTCTTTTAGTTACTGTTTCTATCTTGACAGATTTTTCGTCTTAATATTTACTCAAAATTAATGTTTGGATTATAGAGCTACCAAATAATCACATTCATGTACTTACACGCCACTTTTTAATGTCTAAGCGGTATGATATATGCAGTACCAATTCCATAAATCGGATTCGAGCATGCAACACAGAAAATCCGTAGTTTAATGCGTTATCATTAATTTTTCTTTGTACTACATTTTCCAAACTATTCAGTTCTGATATAGTAGCACTACAGACAAAACATCTTTGACTTGACCATCTATTTAGTGCATTGCAAATCTAAAATTATTATTATATTTTTATATAGATATTTAAATTATTTTCGATAAAATATATTTAGATGAAAATGAAATTGATTTTGTAAAGTTTACAACCCAACATGTTTAAACTAATTGGGTAGAATAACGTGGATTATCTGGCCTTTTTAGGCCGAGTGTGGATTTTGCAGTACGAGTCAAGGCGAGTTAGCCCGAGCCGAAGGCGATGTTTAAACTAATTGGGTAGAATAACGTGGATTATCTGGCTTTTTTAGGCCGAGTGTGGATTTTGCAGTACGAGTCAAGCCGAGTTAGCCCGAGCCGAAGGCGAGGGCGTTTACGAGCCGCAGACGAGTGTTACATAAAATAATTTAATAACGGTAGTTCTAAACGAAGCTACAAACGATTATTAATGAAAGCACAGTTACAAAAATATCATAACTTGTATTAATATTGTCAAGTTTTGATAAATCAAATAATAAGTTTTATATTACATTGTACAATATTTTTATGTTGGCGAGTCTTCGTGCCGCCTGATTCGTGTCAGGCAGACTGCGCATCTCTGCTGCCATCTAGTGCCTTTTCTTAGTGACGCGCACTTGCTCGTCGAAGTTCGCGCTCTCCCGCACTCTCTCGTAGACCACAGTTGGGAAAGCAGCGATTGACTTGCGGTTAAATAAAGGGAGTTTATAATAAAGACAGTGTCCGTTTTCTTTCTCGCGTCCATCTAGCTTCCACTTCAAAAGATTCACTCTAACATTTTATTACATAATGTAATGCGCACATTGATTTTTTTCTTAATCAGAATAAATTTGAAATGAGTTTTCATCAGACAAAATTAAACTACGAGGACTAAATTATAAAAAAAAAAGTTTTGTATCTACTGTGCGCAAAAAATAAAAACTAGGAATTATACTCTAAGAAAAATAAATACTTAGTGAAAATATCAAATCAATTTGATAATTATAGTTATAAACGATTATTATTAAAAATACAGTTACAAACATTATCATCATGTTTCTTTTGTTATTATAATTATCAAGTTGATATATGTATATATGTATGTATGTATATGTATAAAAATATATATATAAATATGTATATATATATATGGGTGCATAGACACACGTGTGTGTGTGTATGCATTTATTTATTTATTTATTACACATGCACATCTTTACACCCTTACGTTGTATAAATAAATATACATATATGACTTTAAGGGTACTTTTATTGAAAAATTCAGAAAATTTTACAAAAAAGGTATATTTATGTTTATAGTAAAAAATGCTTCCCTGAAGAGCTATGAATTAATTAATTAGTGCTGAAAACCCAATTATTGCCAAAATTGACATTTTTGGCTCCCTACCATTTTGGTAAAAAGTAATTTAAAAATCTGAAAAAATTCAGATGCACTGGAAACTGCTTCTGGAACATATTTATCGTAGGTTGAAGAAGCAACAAATTTTTGATCTTTGATTTGACCATGAACGACCTATATATACATATATATATTTTTGTTATATATAGTATATAAGTGCACGCTAGTAAATACTGTGCCCACATCTCATTTATTATGGTTAAAAATGTAAAATACAACGATCTAACTTATTATCGGTAAAATCGAAAAAGGATATTCTAAAAATGAGATCAGATTTTTAGGTGGGACAAAAAATATAGACGTCCGCGGGTTTCGGGGGAAATGGATTCGGAAACTAAGCATTCTGACGAAGATTTTCCTACCCTTGAATGTTTTTTTCAAGCATTTCGAGCATCTTTCGTACCAATCGTCCTCATGAAACCAAATCGTTGCTTCGAGATTATATTGCTGTTCTACAAAATCATGAATTCTATTATATATAATTCGCTCAAAGATCTTTGCAACATTGGATATGAGAGAGATGGGTCGATGATTCGTGATTTTATGTTTCTCTCCTGATTTATAGACTGGCACTACTTCAGCCCTTTTTAAAGAATCTGGCCATATCGATTTCTCAATACTTATTGAAAATATGGATTAGAGGACCTGCAATGTGTTTACATAGCAGTTTCAAGGTCTGCATTTATTTTATCAACTCCTCCATTTTTCAATTTCAGTGATTCAATTCATTGATTATACTTATTATTTCTGCTGTACTTGTTGGCTTTAAAAAAATAGAGATAGGATTCATAACAGGCAGCTTAAGTCCAGTATTTACTGGTTTAACGAGATTAGCACTTAGATTTCTACCTATATCACAAAAGAAAGTATTCCTATTTTGCGCTATCTGGAATTAATCAGTAATTTTTTGATTATTTATTTTTATGTAATTTATGGTATCATTGTATTTTTTAACTTTCCCAATTTTCATATTTATTATTTCATAAAGTTTTTTGGGTTATTGGAATTATTATGAATAAGCTTTGATTCATATTTTATATTAGCGTCGGTAATTACCTTATCTAAAATTTCTGCCTAAGTTTTATATTGTGTTTTTAGTTGATCGTTCTGCATATCTAGTTGCCATAAATTATATAATAACTCTTTAGTTTCACACGACCTCACTATTGCATCAGTTATCCAGTTTTTTCTACCAGTGTTTTTTAGCCTTTTTCTTTGTTTTTGCCAATTCTACGCATAGCTTGATCTCGTTCAACAATTTTTCTACAGCCAAATTTGGATCATCCATCGACATAATTCATTCTAGTTTCTAGCAATTGCATAATTTGTTAAATTTTGTAATTTAAGAAAACATACACTGTTAGAATTTTCTGGTTGAAAATTCAGACAAACGTATTTGAAGTTTTTTCCAGTAACGTATCTGAAAAATTCAACTACACGTGACTGAATATTCATACATCATGTAACTGAAAATTCAGTAAAGTATCTGAATTTCGTGGGTGTAGAAATTCAGTAATGTATCTGAATTTTGTAACTGGATATTCAGCAAATTATTTGAATTTGGCGTGTATGAAAATTTAATAGTGTATCTGAATTTTAGGTATGGGTATTGGATATTCAGTAATGCATCTGAATCTGATGGAAACAAAAAATTCGCTCTAAACGTATTAATTTCAAAATACACTTAAAATTTATTAAATAAAAATAATTACAAATTTTAATTTGTGAACTTGCATACTGCACTTTTAAATTCTTGTATATATATGCAACGTTTTCTTCTGGTTGATGCAAAACATTCTCTTGTTTCGCGGAGAATTGATTTGTAATATATAGTTCTGAAAAATACAAATTTCATTAATTTAGTACTTTAAATATTTGAATTTAAAGTCGCATTCTATATTTAAATAATATGACTATTTATTACTATACCTTTGAATAAACTATAATATCTTCTCTAATTTCATATTGACAAGAACTGTATGAAAAAACAGTGATTTTCCTGAAAACAAATCTACTTTTGTTAAGATGTAATAATAATAATAAATTTTATTTTGTCTCTTTTTATACAAAAAATTTACAAAAATATGACTGTTAGAATTTCTTACTCTCTAATATCATTCATGTTTGTGCAGTGTGAGTGTAAGTCTGATTGTGTGTGAGTGTGTAGACTTGTGG
Source organism: Nasonia giraulti (assembly GCA_016647725.1). Taxonomy (NCBI): domain Eukaryota; kingdom Metazoa; phylum Arthropoda; class Insecta; order Hymenoptera; family Pteromalidae; genus Nasonia; species Nasonia giraulti. The sequence continues at coordinate 316,997 of QLYP01000136.1, read as the reverse complement.
GTCTGCTTGTATGTGTGTACCTAAGATTCTGTTCGTGCTCGTGTGTGTGTGTGCTCGGTTTTCTGTCTGAATGTGTCTCAGCGTGATTCTGTGCTGCAGTTGTGTGTGTACCTGTGCTTGTGATTATGTATCTGATGGCGTGCTTATTTGCGATGAGTATATTTTGTCTCTTCTCTCTTCCCTCCCTCTCACTTATCTGTTCTATATCTACTCCTTTTTTTTCTTTGGCGTGTCTTCCTCTCTAGGTCTCTTTAGATCTCTATCCTCCTCTCGTTCCTGCCTTTTCCCTGTGCTCAGTAATCTTTCCTGTATTTCGTCCCACTCGTACCTCACTCCATCCCACTCCGTCTTAAGCGTGTCTACCATCAGCGCTCCGTCTCTCTGGCTTATCTCCTCTCTCCTTCTCTTTTCTTTTAATATCTGCTTTATCATTCTTTCTTCACTGTTTAGCCACTGCTCCATCCTCACCTTTCCCTCTCTAATATTAACTACTGTTCTTTTATTCCAGATCTTCTCCATATCTTCCTTGGATTGGAATATTATCTTCTTTGTCTCTGCATTCCTGATATCCTCTATCTCCCAGGCTACTCCTTCCATCAAATCCTCGAGCCAGCTCCCTAGGTCCTCATCCTCTTCCCATTTTTCGTTCTTGTGTATGTTCTCTCATACACCTTGCACCTGCTCTCATTTCTCTTCTTTCCTATTCTCTCCCTTACTGGCTCTCTACCTCTTTTTTGTCTTTATCTTCTCTTTCTGTTTTCTTTCTTTTCTCATCTACTCTCTTCTCCCTTTTCTGACTCCTCTCTATTCTTACCAGCCTGTCCTTAAATTTGTCCCTGTATTTTTCCATTTCCTTTTGCAGTCCTCTCATTCTTCCTTTCAGTACCTCTATCTCTCCCTCAACGTCCTGTAGCTTTCTGTCCGCCGCTTCTCTCTTTTCTCTTTCTATCTTTGCCGTTGCCCTCCAGCTCTCCACTTCATCCTTCAGCGCTCTGATCTCCTTCTCTCTTTTTCTCTCGCTGCTGTTCGACATTATTTTTTCTTCCTTTTCCTACTTGTGCTCGGTGCTTTGTTTAAATAAACCAGTTCCACTTCTCCTTATTTGTGGCACTAACCTCAAATGACTGAGCATGTATTTGTCTACTGCTACTTTCCTCTCTATCTCTGTGGCCAACTTCATGTACCGCTACTCGTTCCTTCTTCCGCGAGCCGTTCCACTTCTGCTGTGCCCGACTTCATGCGTTACCTTCCGTTCCTCTTCCCCATTCTGGATTCCTCCTTGATTCTTTCCTATTCCTTCCATCAGTGTGTGTTTCTTCGTGGTGTGTGTACTATCCGCTTTTTGTCTTTATTCTAATTGCTCTTGGTTCCCTTTCTTTGCTCCTCTTCTCCTCTTTTGCTCTTCTTTACTCCTCCCCCTTCAGCTTCTCTTCTCTTTTCCATTTTATCCTCAGTAATTTCCCTAGGTTCTTTTTGTCTCCATTGACTACCTCCTCCCATTTTTCCTTTTCATTGCCCGTTATCCTGCACTTCTCGAAGATGTGTTCCAGCATTTCTTCACCTTCCTCGCATAACCTGCATTTCCTTTCCTCTTCATCCATCCAGTATCTGTACCCTCTTGCCTCGTTTCCAAGTCTGAATCTTGCAGTGATCGCTAGCCCGTTTCTTCCGCATTTCTTTTTCCCCTGTAGGTATTGTGGTGTGTCTCCCAACTCTCTTACTAACTTCTTTGAATCTCTGGCTTGTTTTGATTCTCTAACTTCTCTGTACCACTCCTGCCACTGCATACCTCTGTTTGTCCTTTCTAACTCTTGCCAGACCTGTTCTCCTTCCTGTAGCTTCCTTTGGTATTCCATTATTGCCCATCCGCATTTATTGATTTCCTTCTCTCTTTCACTTTTCTTTTTGCCTGTCCTTTCACTTTCTCCACTTTCTTTCTCTATTGTTCTCCAGCATTCCCTCCACAGGGTTCCCTCTTCTGCATTACACAACTTTTCCTCGAACGTCATCGCCCTTTTCCTCGTCTTCAGTTCTAACTTGTGTCTTTTTGTTTCTAAATGCAAAATGTGCTCCGGTGTCGTTCTGTCCAGTTTTAGTACCCACTTTATGTATTTTCGATGTATGCTTTCCAGCTCCTTCCTTTCCTTCCATCCCCATATCTCCGCTCCGTGCTCCATCACACTCTTTACTAGCGTGTCAAAAAGCCTCATTCTCAAGTTCCAGCTGTCTCTGAATAGCCCCTCTCCTATTCCCCATATTGCACTCAGTGCCATATTTGCCTTATTCTTTAGTTTCTTTATCTGTCCTTCTTCTTTCCCGTTCTCTTTTATTTTGTATCCGAGGTAATCAAAACTCCTTACCATTTCTATCTCCTTTTCTCCCCACTTGAACTCGTCTTCCTTCTTTCTCCTTCCACCTTTCCTGAATACCATTACCTTAGATTTTTCTGTGTTCAGTTCCAGCCCTTTTCTCTTTATTAGTCTTTTGAACCTCCTCATCATCTGTTTCAATCCTACTGCATTCGTCGCTACTAGCGCTACATCATCCGCGTAAGAAAGCGACCAGAATTTCTTTTTCCCCAGTACCAATCCCCCTTCTTGCACCTTGCTCATTTCTTCCTCTGTATCCGTCATTGCCACGTTGAATAGAGTTGGGCTTAGAGGGCAGCCCTGCCTTACCCCCTTAAATATGCCAAACTCACCTATCTGTTTGTCCCCTATTCTCAGCGTGCTTTTTGTGTCTTCGTATATCTCCTCTACCCTTTTTCTGGTCCTCTTTCCTATTCCTAGGTATTCCATCATCTGCCATATCTCCTTTCTTTTCACCTTGTCGAATGCAGCTCTCATGTCTGCAAATGCGTATACCTTTCCATCTTCCTTTTCCAGTTCTAGTGCCACTGCTTTGCTCAGAATGTATACCGCGTCCATTGTGCCTCTTCCTTTTCTGAAGCCCATTTTCATGTCATCCAGTTTCCCTTCTCCTTCCAGTACTTTATCCATCTTTTCTCTTATTATCTCCGCGTAAATTTTGTATCCTGTGTCCATTAGCGTTATCCCTCTATAGTTCTTGCAGTCCTCTTTGTCTCCTTTCTTGTACAGCGGTGTTATGGTCTCCGATTTCCACTCCTCCGGTACGCCACCTCCTTTCCAAATATTATCTAGTACTACCGTCAGCTCTTCAACTATCACTTCCTTTCCCCATATCCATGCCTCGTTCTGTATGCTGTCAGCTCCCGGCGCCTTTCCCCCCAAATGGTTTTCATCTTTCCAATTGCCCTCTTCACCTCGTCCTCAGTGATGTTCTGCTCTGCTTCCTCTGCCTGTTGTTCCTCTTCTTGCCTTCTCACAACTACCTCTCTTTGATCCTCCTCTGGTTCCCCCAGTTGCCCCTGGAAGTGTTCCATCCATTCATGCCCTCTATATTCTTGCTACAGATTCCCTTCTTTTTCCTCCTACTTTTTACCAGCTTCCAGAATTTTCTTCCCGTCCTATCTTCTCCTGCCTCCGTTATTCTCTTCTCCATCTCTCTTTCCTTCTTTTTTTCCACCAGGACCCTCCACTCTCTTTTTGCCTTGATATATCTTTCTCTCCCAGCTCTGTCCCTTATGTTTCTGCCCAATCTTCTTACCTCGGCCTTTTTCCTCCTGCACTCTTCATCCCACCATGTGTTATTTCCTTTGTGGCTTCTCTTCCTTTTCTTTTTCTGTATCGCTCTTTCTACCTTCTGCTTCAGCTCTCCCCACTCATTCGCTGCATCTGCATTTTTCAGCTTTTCTCTATATATTTTGATCGTCTTTTCATTCCATATGGCCGTTATCTTGTCCTTTCCTTCCTCTTCCTCCTCTACCTGCTTATCTGTCTCTATCTCTATCCCTAATGTGTTGTGGTCCGACTCCATTCTATTCCTCACCTCCATCTTTCTGGTCCTGCTTCTTCCTTCTTCATTCATTATGGCGTAGTCTATTACTGAACATCCTGCTCCTCCGATATATGTGTATTCTCCTTCCTCATCTCCTTCTACGTTCCCGTTGATGATGCTGAGTCCCTGTTCTCTTATCCTGCTCACCAGTTCTTCTCCCTCTTTGTTTACCTTTTTATCTTTCGTGTTTCTTACCTCTATACCTCCTTCCTTGTCTATGCCTCCTCCGTTTCCCGCCGTCCTCGCGTTCATATCTCCGCACCATATTAGCTTCTCTCCTCCGGCTTTTTCCACCAGTTCTAAATATTTATAGTTTCTTGCCCTATCCTCTCTCATGTATACCGTACTTATCCACCATCTCTCCCCTTTCACTTCTACCCTTGCACCTATGCATTCCTCCGAGTCTTCTTCTAACCAATCTATTTGCCCCGCTTTCCCTTCCGTTTTTACAGCCATCAGTATACCTCCTTTCTTTCTCCCTCTTGCTCCCCCCTTTTTCGCCCCTCTTACCCTAAGCGCAAAGCCTTCCAGCCGCTTTTTCCAGTAACTCTCATCCTTGTCCTCTAGCCAAGTCTCTTGTAGGCAAATTACATCAAAACTTCTTAGGTGTCTCCAAGTGTCCTGCTCCACCCCTTTTATTCCTGCCACGTTCCAGCTAATTATCCTCATTCCTTCTTTAACCTCCTTTTTTCCCCTGTTGTGACCTTTCTACGTCTCGGTTTCTTTTTTCTCTCCGAAAAAGTTCCTGCTCTCTCTCCTTCCATGTGTATTCCTCTCCATCTATCCATAATTTATTATACCCTATCTTTACCGTTTTTCCTCATTTTCTCTTCTCCATCGCTATTTCCCATAACTTCTCCTTGTTCCTTCTTTCTTTCCATGTCAGATCGTGATCTATGAAGACATCTGTGCCTTTGAGCATCGCCTTCCTTTTCCAGATCTTCTCCTTTTCCTCCCAGCTACTACATTCTGCTCCTACTTTGTCCACTCTACCCCTAATTACCCATGTTCTTTTTAGAGTCGTCTTTATTCCTAACTTTTCCTTCACCCATTCCTCTATCTTTCTTATATCTCCCCTTCCTTCTTTCCAACTTGATATCACTACGTTATTTCTCTTTCTATCCCTTTCCCCCTCTTCCAGTTTTTTCCATTTCCTTTCCCATTCTTCTTTCATTTTTCTCCTCTCCTCCTTCTCTCCCCTCATCATTTCCGTCATTTCATTCAGTTTTTTCAGGACCTTCTCCATCTCTTCTTCCTTCTCCTCTCTCTCTCCTTTCGCCTGTGACGGTGTCCCTTCTTTATTTGATGCGCCTTCTCCTTCGCTGGTTTTTTTCGTTGGCGTCCTTCCCACCTTTGTACTTCTCGCAAATGCGCTCTGTGGGTCTACTTCTCTGCCCGCTCTCTCTTTCTTACACACCTCTACAGCGTCTACTGGGCTACTTCCCTTCCTTTTAATTCCTACTCTCTCTGTCTGCTTGAAGCTTTCCTCCAGGTTTCTTTGCTTCAGTCCCTTTGCTCCTCTTCCTCTCCCCCCTCTGCCTTCTCTGCCTGATCCCCTCTTGGGGTAATTCCCTCGTTCTCCGTCCGAGTTTTTCCTCTCGACCCTCCTGGTTGGTTTCTAACCCTGCAAGAAATCATATCCGGCTCTTCCTCCTCTTCCTGTTCCTCTTTGTCCTCTTTTTAAAATTCCCGCCGCTACGGATTCCTCTAGCGTTCCTGGCGTACTGAAGGATCGTTCCTCTTCCTCCGTTCCGTTCCCCGTTCCTATTATTTCTCTGATCTGGGGGTTACTATAGATCATGCTCTAGCAACTTCACACCTATCTCTATCCTTATCTCTCTTTTTCTTTTTTTTTTCCTAATCTCTCTATGTTTTCCCTTACTTCTGATCCTTTTCTTTTCCGTTTCTAACCCTGAATTTTTGTGCCTTATTATTCCTCGTGTTCTCCTATTCTCACTCTCTCTTCTGGTTCCTTTACCCTTCTCTCCTCCTTCCACACACTATATAAATTGACTCCTTTGTCGCTCACCTTTCAAGTTCAACCGCTCTCTTCGACTCCGAAACATTTTACAATTTAACTTCAACGAAGACTCATAAATCTTGAATATAAAAAAAAATTTGATAAAACTATAAAAAAAAAATTTAACTATAAATAAATTTGAAATTAATACACTAATGAAATAGAAGAATTATGATGTTTCTATAAGCACTTGTAAACACTAAATCTTGTTAAGATGTATAAATATATAATTTTATTTTAATAATTCTGACACTGTATACCTGCAATTAGTAAAATTAGATGGCTTTCTATAATTTCTTACATAGTAGTTTTATCTGCGTCGTCTTCCTAGAATATTATAATAATAACAAATTACTATTAATGCAGTCGTAGAGCTGTCAACGGCTTCACAGTTCTACAACAATCATGGCAACCCATGTGCGCAAGCGCGATGCATGATGCCATGCCTGACATATGCACACTTGTTTCCTGTTTGATCGGCATGTATACTTTTTCTCACTTACCTGTTTTCGGATAACTTATACGTTTATATACGCATAGAGATAAGTTGAAAAACTGAAGATAGGCTACATTCAGCGCATACAATACAAGTATATAATCACTTAAGACGCTGCGTAGTTCGGGACGCTTTCCACCAACTGACCGTTAGGCCCGTGGCGGGCCCTGTCTGCGGGAGAGCTTCCCATTTCTTCCGCTCGGTGCGCATGCTCCCCCGCAGGATTCTTCTACAGGGAGAGAGTACGCAGTACTCTCTCTCTCTCTCTCTCTCTCTCTCTCTCTCTCTCTATCTCTCTTTCTCTCTCTTGAAGCTCTTGGTGGTCGTCTATGTTCCTGTTGACGTCTGCTTGGCTTCTCCTGGACCTGATGGCTGCTGGCGGCTTCGGCTCTCCCTCGCCGATGTTGCTATCCGCGCGGATAATGAGCCTTGCATCGGCGCCCGCTGATTGGCTCGCGACAAGCGGAGGACAAATCAGTGCGCGCACCGACGAGGCTCGCTCTCGCGCTAACGATGCTCACTCTCGCGCCGACGTTGACGGTTGGCTAGCCCGTTCCTCGAACTAGAGGACAGGCCGGCGCTGACAACGACAAGCCGACTCGCTTGTTTCTTTTGCGCATTTAGTGCTTGGCCGCATAGAACGAGATTCTTCGTATCGACGCTGCTGCGACGTTTGCAACATTGCACAGAAAAATGTCAGAATTGAGATACAGACAAGAGTAATCTTTTGTTGTGTTCAGTTTTATTAATTTGCTAGATTCCTCAGTTAGATTTGTTTCAGGTATAATATTTCACGATTTTGAAAATAAATAAAAAAATAAATACAACAGGCAATAACTATTAATAAGTGAAGGCAGCAGTTTTCTTCATTTTATAATTGTTGTATTCTGCATTCACTAGTTTTTTTCCCAATCAAAATCTTTGGATTTCTATACAGTTTTCTTAACTTTGTAATAACACGTCTTTAATAACATAATAGAATTTCATTAACGTAACTGTTGAAAACTGTTGATATCTGGTATTATCCCCAGTAGACTAAAAAAAAAATAAAAATAACTAATAATACCTGTAAATAACTGTTGTCTTTGTCTCAATTTTGACATTCTTCTGCTAAACATTTCTATTTAGTTCATTTATCTTCTGTTTTAGTCCAAAATCTTTAGATGGAAACTGTTACGTGTAGAATTTTTGTTCCACAACGAATCAATATAAGTATAGAAAGCTATGTAATTTTATACAAACTCATATTTTATATCCTCACATAAAGATCAATTAATTCCATTATCATT
>QLYP01000136.1:210382-280753 GCA_016647725.1 Nasonia giraulti | reverse complement strand
TAGAGAGAGAGAGAGAGAGAGAGAGAGAGAGAGAGAGAGAGAGAGAGAGAGAGAGAGAGAGAGATTAGCGGAAGCACCAGCACCACAACACTTCGGCGGACGTTTCGGACGAGCAAGATTCGCAAGGTCGAAATCGGTCGATTCGTCGCTTAGCTGAGACAGCGTGAGCTGTCAACTGCTTGGCGTCTTCTCGAGAACTGAACTCGGCGCTCGTCCGACCGCGCGCAACACGAGGCCGGCGGCGCTGTCGGCGAGCGCAGCAAGTCGCGAAGTCGCTTACTCAACTCCAGCAAGGGAGATGGCGCCACGGGTTCTACGTCGACCTCGCGGAGTTAGCTCGACGCTGTTTTCACGGCGGAACTCTTCTCCTCGGGTCTCGACGGAACATCCTCCCCCCGTTGCGAGTTATGCGAGCAAACGTATGTCGTTGAGAGTATGTCGTTCGGAGGCATAGCCTGCGATTGTGTATATGTGTGTAAATGTGTGTGAATGTGTGTTCAATCAGCTTCTTCCGTTGAGGACGTGGGAAGTGGGTACAGCTGAGTGATGTTTCGCTTCAATGTCCTTCGAGATGTTCGAACGGTAGCGACTCGGGCGAGTCCGTCGGTCCCCGGGTGCACCTCTTCGACGACCGCCAGCTGCCACTGCGTACAAGGTTGAGCCTTGTCGTTCAGGATGACGACCATCCCTTTGCGCAGTTCTGCAGTAGAGTCATGCCATTTTTGACGCTGCTGGAGCTCGTAGAGATACTCCAAATGCCATCGCTTCCAGAAGTCCTGTCTGGCCTTGGTGATAAACTTCCAAACGGACAATCGGTTATCTGGAATGGAAGTCAGATCAGCACTGAGAGAGGTCGGGAATTTAAAATCGCTTCTATTTCTATCGCGAGCGTATAGAGTTCCTCAAAAGTAAGAAGTTGCCCACCCAATACGCGTTTAAAGTGATGCTTAAATGATTTTACCGCGGCCTCCCACAAACCCCCTGTGGAGATAAGGGCGGATTAAAATGCCATTAGATATCTAAAGAGAGAGCCTTGGCATTTACTTTAGACTTGAACTCCTCGGAATTGATGAGTGCGAAGAGTTCCCTAAGCTGCTTGTTTGCCCCAACGAAATTAGTCCCGTTGTCAGAGTAAACGTGCTGGGGAATACCTTTAGGTCCTATGAATCGAGTGAACGCGCCTAGAAAACCTTCGGTGGTCAAGTCGCTGGTTACTTCTATGGTTACTGCCTTTGTAGCCATACATACGAAAACGCACCCGTACGCCTTAAGGGTTGTTCGATTATACCGCTTTTTCTCTTTAATGGAAATGGGGCCGAAAAAAATCTACGAATACATGAGAAAAGGCGGGAGATTCGGTGACCCTAGCGGTCGGGAGATCTGCCATCTTGCAGTGAAGCGGAGTGGGTTTGTGTCTTATACACGTGACACATTTGAGGATGACATGACGAACCTGATTTTTAGCATCGACCAACCAAAAACGTTATCGCAGATAGAAAAGAGTGCTTTGAACACCGGAGTGGTAGTTCGACTCGTGAACTTCTCGGATAATCAAATCTGTGACGTGATTCCTAGAAGGTAGCAGTATGGGGTGCTTACTGACTATAGGGATGTCTGCGTTCTTCAAACGTTCTCCCACGCGTACAACTCCATTCGCGTATAAACACGGATTAAGTGCCGCAATATGCGACCCCTTCACCTTATTGTTAGTACCCTTCGTTAAGCATGCAATTGAATCGGAAAACGCGTACTGCTGAATGATTTGAAACACGCGGATTTCGGCGTCTCGTTTTTCTTCGACCGTGATGGGTTTTCCTTGGAATGGTCGCCCCGAAGGAAGCCATCGTAAGCATATCGTTACGACGTTAAGCAATATGCGGTGCTTTGAAAAGCGCGATAGGAACAAGAGTCGATTCTACGATGTTCGCGGGCCATGAGGTCTTGTGGGGACTTACGTAACCAGTGTAAGACTATGGTATAATCAGACCATAGAACGATCCGGTCAATTGAAAATTCTAAAGCTGGAAGTGTTTCTATGAGAAGTCTTACAAGAGTTACTGCACCGCACAACTCTAAACGAGGGATAGTCTGCTCTTTCAAAGGGGCGACTCTAGATTTCGAGCAGATCAATCTCACTGTAATCTTCCCGTTTCTATTGGTGGACCTAGCGTAAAGGCAAGCGCCATAGCCTTTCTTGCTCGCATCCCTGAACCCGTGAATCTCTATTCGCGAGGGATCAACGCAAACTACGTGGCGTGGAGCAGAAACGCTGAAGAGAGATGACAACTGACTCGCGAAATCTATCCAAAGCGTAAACAACTTTTGTGGAAGTGATTCGTCCCAAGAAATTTTCTCCTTCCAATATTCCTGCATGATCCACTTCGCGTGCAGACATACTGGACCTACTAAACCTATCGGGTCGAAAATCTTTGCAATTTCCGACAAGATTATGCGTTTAGTTACGTTAGGGGGGACATCTATGGGTTTAACTACGATAGCCAACTCGTCGCGTTTTGAAGCCCATGAAACGCCTAACGTCTTCAAGACCGTGTCTGTGTCTTCATTTGGTGCCAGGCTCAGGACCTTCTCATCTAAGTTGTCTAATGCGTGGTTGTGATTAGAGGCCCATTGTCGGATATTAAATCCACCACGCTTCAAGACGGCGATTATCTCATCACGCGCCTTTAAGACATCTTCTAGAGAATCTGAGCATGTTAGAAGATCGTCCACATACATGTCTTTCCTAAGAATCTTGGCCGCTCGAGGATACTGCGAGCTTTCGTCGTTCGCGAGCCTATGGATCGTTCGAATCGCAAGATAGGGGGCAGAAGATACGGAGAACGTGACGGTATTTAACTCGTAAACCTGTAGTCTACCGTCACGATACCAGAAGATACGTTGGTGTCGGCGATCATCGGGATGGATAAGTATCTGACGATACATCTTTTCTATATCGGCGGTTAGCACATATCTAAGTGATCGAAACCTTACTAGATGAACGTAAAGTTTATCCTGAAATGTAGGCCCTACGTATAGCAAATCGTTCAGATAAACACCTAATGACGACTCAGCGGAAGCGTCGAAAACGACTCGAAACTTGGTAGTAAGGCTCAAGATCTTTACGACTATGAATAATGGAAGATAATATTCCGAGTCATCTTTGTCGTTTACCACAGACATGTGATTTAAATCGAGATATTCCTGAAAAACGCGACTAAATTCTTCCATCATGCCGGGTGAACGGCTGCATCGCCGTTCCAATCCCCGGAACCGCTTGAGAGCTTGCGTCCTCGAGTCCCCTAGTTCCGGGTCCTTCTTTCAAAACGGCAATCTCACCATATAACGTCCATCATATAGTCGAACAGTGGTGTCGTCATACCATCTCTCGCATTCTAACCTGTCGTCAGCCTGCTCAACTGGACTGGAGCATTCCTCCAGAGACCAAAATCGAACCAGCTGCTTTTCTAACTGAGACAGATGACACGATACCGTGGAAATCCTATCGGTATCAATACCGCCAACGATCATCCACCACAGCTGAGTCTTTTGGAGATATAACTCACTTCCTTCCCTAGACAAGTTAACCTGACCTATAGAGAGCATGGACAACGTTGCTCCAGAACCAATTAAAATGTCGACTTGTCAAGGGACTTCGCGATAAAGAACTTCGCGAAATCTATGATCTCTTCGACACTCCAGAGTTCAAAAATTCGATAGGGAGTTATGTTTTAGCTAAAAGAGTTGAATGGCATTTCAATCCTCCCTTATCGCCACACTTCGGTGGAATTTGGGAAGCCTCAGTTAAAAGCTTTAAGCATCATTTGAAACGTGTATTAAAAGGTAGCACTCTTACTTATGAACAACTCAATACTTTTTTGATTGAAATTGAAGCAGTTTTAAATTTACGACCTTTATATACTGTTTCATCTAATCCCAACGACCCTTTAGCGACACCAGCTCATTTATTGATAGGACGTCCATTTCATATTTTACCCGAAAAATCATTGCTTTCAGTTCCAGATAATCGACTATCCACTTACAACTTCATCACCAAAACCAGACAGGACTTTTGGAATAAGTGGCATAAAGAATACCTTCACAAACTTCAAACGCGCCAAAAGTGGCATGAATCCACTGCAGAGCTGATACCTGGTTCAGTTGTTATTCTTATGGATGATATTACGACTCCATCAAGATGGCCACTGGGTGTGATCCTCGAGGTGTTTCCTGGGAGTGACGGCATTGCTCGAGTTGCATCAGTGAAGACTGCGAGCGGCGTTTATAAACGCAACATTACACTTCTTTGTATTCGTCCTTGTACTTAGATTTAAAACAAAACCTTCTTGTACATTTTTAGCTTTTTGCCAAAGGTTCAATTAATTTAAGTTTAGTTAAATTCATTCTTTGTGACATAAGATTTTAATCAATGGACTTGTTCTTCCAAAGAAAACTGATTTCATTTGTTTATCTGGTCTTTGTTGGAACAGGTGAATCAAAGATTTCTTGTTACCATAATTTAAGGAATGTAAATATGTTATTGTTCTAAGAAGCGTTTAGCCAATGATAGTTTTATTTTCATTACTTTTTCTAGTTCTATTGTAGCTTAGTTGTAGAGCATATATTTTTGCATTTATACTTGTATTGTTAATCTAATCTACGTCATATCGTTACTATTAGCTACTATAATTCGCAGCTTGCGCCCGGAGTATGTTCCGTCATAACTATTCCGCAACACGCAACACGCATGCGCATGTATGAATGAGCAGGTTATGTGTGTGTTTGCATGAGGGCAGTGAGAGAGGGCAGCACCTTCCGGGGGCCTCTTTCTTGCGAGCTCGGACTTGCGCGCGTGAACGAGGGAGTTAGTTCAACGACTTCGACAGCGTTCATATCTGAATCGCGACTACAACCGAATTCTTAACGTTAACTTAACATTCAACGAGGATTTCCCATCCTCTGTCACAACGTGACATCAACGCCATTTTTGGCATTAATATCAACGCCTGAGACTCTAGAAGTTGCACTTTTAATTTTGTACAAGAGTGAGAAAATATTTGTACACAGCTATGGCAATACGTGAATTATTTTTTTATATACATATAAATAGATATTTTAATGTTGATGTTCGCGGATAAAAATATTTATAGATAAATATTGATTTAAATAATTGATAATTAATGTGCATATTTTATTATCAATTATCTAAATCAATATTTATCCATAAATATTTTTACGATGGAAGGTGGGAGCGTGTAAATGTAAGTACAATTTATTTATTTATTTTTTTTTTTTAGTTAACATTTTGTTTTTGTGCGGTTCTATTTTTATTTACTATTGCTCGTGTTATTTTTGCCGTTTGCTAATTGGAGCACCTTGCACGCTTTCCAGGCTGACTACCGGTATATGAACGAGAGGCTTCAGGGATGTTTAGATTTCCCTTTCTACGACTGGCACTTGGACCGACTGTTTTTGTCGGAAGAATTCCAGTTTGTGTCGACGGAAGGCTTTTCCGTGGAGGTCGAGATTTACCAAGAGCTCCTCGTCCTATCTCATTTAGTAAGTTAATGAATTGATAGTCTACTACAGTGCTCGCAGTGCACTGCGCCAATTACAGTCCTAATAAATTATCGAAAAAAAAAAAAATATATATATATATATATATATATATATATAGACAAAAATTTTTTCTTGATCGGGGATCGTCTGCTCGGACACGTTTGGACGTCCGAGATGTCACAGTCATCCGTGGAGTAGTAGCAGTATGTCCAAACAACTGTCCGCACTCAGTTGCGTTTGTATGTCGTGTAAGTATTCAGTACTGTCCGAGCACACAAGCTCAAAGTTTCGTTAATACAATCAGTTTCCTTGGACTGGCAATGGTCTTACGTAGCCGTTCAAAGAGTCGATGCTGGAAACTCTCCCTCTTTCTGTTAACTGTTGGTTTGATCCTGCTGCCTCTTGCGCTTGATAGACTGCCAGCTGTGTGCAACTTGGAATCTTCGTAGGTGGTATGTTTATGACTGTCTCCGCAGGGCGAGACTGAGGTGTGTTAAAATTGGTTGTGATCTCCTCAATTACAAGCGGTTTGCTTGGGACCATAGGCCAAGAGTGGTCTGGCTGTTGGTAGCTCAAAGTTTTCGTCCTTGGTGTTTTCAACTGTCTTGGCCTTCATCTTGCGACTGCGGTTGCTTTTTGGGGCACAAAAGCTGCATCCTCTTTTAAGGCAGCAATACCTGTATACAATAATTATTAATGCAATTATAATTATTGGGCTTATCGCCGCCGAGGAGATGTATGACGTATACAGATATTTCTCTCTCTTTTGTGCTGCAATCTCCGTAAATTTATCCTCAACTTACTGGAGCGTAATAGCGTCCTCACTTTCCGCCCACTTACGAATTTGTTGTTTATCCGCATTTGTAATGTCCAGGACCTCGTTAAATGAGTCGTAGGCCTTCATGATACTGTCAATTGAAAATTTTAAGTCGAATTTGAGTCCTGGATTGTACAGATAAGTCTCATTTTCTTGTATAACGTTTACGCCGTACAGTATGTTTTGATTGGTGTGACCATAACACTGTCCACGTAGCGTAACTATACCTGTCCCATTTATTGTTAATTCGGCTTTGCGTTCGTCATTGCATATGATACGCATTTGGGTCGGTTTGATGACCGAATATAGCCATTCGTCGGTACTACGGAGCTTTTCCCAATACGGAGTGGACGTAGTTGATATAGCTAGTTTACACGTTCTTAGTGTAGCTTGAGTTGGTCGTGCAAGTAGTGCAAACTCGCAGGGTCTATTATCGTTGTCAATGTTAAAAGGCAGGGATGGTAGGCACATAATTACTTTTCTATGCATTCTACATGTATCAATATACTCTTTTGTAGCTAATAAATAATTTTGCATGTCGTGTGACACTATTAAGTGTGAATATTGCGGAACTAACGTTACATAGGACGTCGTATTAGTCATGATTTCTTGGGGAATTGGTAGTGGATGTATCTTATATTGTAAATATCTTGCCTTATCTGATAGTGGAAATTCCAGAATCAGAACTAATTTCCCTCCGACCGTGTTGATATTGAACATTGACTTTAGACATTGCATGTAACATCTCTACCGTTACAGTTCTGTGCTCCCACGGTAGCGTGTGTCCATTTATTGTTTTAAGTATCGATTGCAGTTGCTCGTGTGTAAACAACAATGGATGTAAGTAACCTCTCGTAGCTGTCTCAATGGTTTTCACAAGGGTTTTATACGAGTTGATACTGTGCTCTAATGATTGGTCAAATTGGTACACCCATTTCAATAAAGTCTGGACTGTCGTTGATCGGTTAGCAAAATTATCAAGCTGGTTCGTCCTATTTGCTAACTTTAAAAATTGTAAGCGTTGTTCATGTAGAGTTCTTTGAGCGTCATCAAGTTTTTGGTGTAGCGACTCTAGGTTAGACTTTACTATGTGAGTCTGGCTGGCTAATAAAGTGGACATGTTGGGTGTCCTCTCATATAACCTGTCCACGTCCTGGTTCAATTGATCTCTGTCCCCCGCGTCCATAGTTCCAAAGAGCTGCCGGCTTGTCCAACCAATAAACTCGAGCGGAGCTCCTCGCTTAGATAAAGCGTGAGTGTATGGAATAAAGCTGTTGACAACAGTCTGGGACAACTAATGAGGGTGCAAAGAATATGTGAAGGTCTTCTTTTAATGATTTTAATGTTTTCATTGCTAAGTCGAACTTATTAATTGAAATAAATTCTTTGCATTCTTTTTTACTTAGCTGATCGTTGCAGGTAGTAATCATTTTAAACATTTGTTTTTCTCTCCAAGTTATTGGATCATTCCACTTTGTGAAATCCAGGGTAACTACTATTGTCCATTTTACTCTCTCGATCTTCACCTCGCCCATATATTCATAATATATTCCTGGATTTTGCGTTAGTGGTGTTAGCTTGTAGTACGGTGGACTGTCTTCGTTCTTGCCTTGAGAGAATGGTACCCATGAGAGCATAAGGAGCGCCATCAGTGAAACTGTCCGGACCATCTTTCTGTAATAAAAGACAACGGCGTTTTACTGAGGGTTTATTTAAAGAATTTCTCTAATTTATCCTTATGTTTAACTATGAATTTGCCATTTGTTGATTCGACTATCATATTATCATTATCTCTAATTTCTTTCACTATGAATTGGCCATTGTAATATTTATCTAATTTTCCATATCTAGGCTCTTTGAGTACTCTTACTTCATCTCCTACTTCAATGTTTAACGGTCTTGCTTTTCTGTCGTAATATTGTTTGTTTTTATACTTGGAACCTCGAGCTATTGTTTGCATTTCTCGTAAGCATTCGGTCAGGTCTTGTATATATACGTTATACGTTTCTAGCTCGTATTCGTCCGGTAGCCGGTTTGAAGTTCTGGCTGGACGTCCGTATACTAGCTCAAACGGAGTATAACCTGTCGATGAATGTACTGATGTGTTGTACTCGTGCATAGTAAATGGTACGACTTTGTCCGAGTCCTGTTTGCTGGACGCCTCGTTTCTCAGGAAATCCGCCAAGACTGCATGGCTTCTTTCTAACGACCCGTTTGATTGCGGATGATAGGTTGTTGTTGTATTTAGCTTAAACTGATAAATCTCTGACAGCTCCGATAATAACTTATTTTGGAAGCTTTTGCCTCTATTACTCAATATGATACGAGGTACTCCATATTGCGCAAATAAGTGTCTGGACAAGGCATCTGCGATGGTGATTGCTTTTATATTGGGTACGGGCACTGCTATGCAAAATTTCGAAAATTGACATTGCATTGTTAAAATATGCAAATTTTCTTCCGTAGTTTTACAGAGTGGTCCCACTAAGTATCCGTAATTACCATCGGTTCTCGTGTTTTAATTCGTACTAATTTCTGTTCTTGACACATCGTACATTTTCGGACAAACTCATGAATGTCCTCCTTCATTCCTTCCGAGTAATATTTTTCTCGGACACGTCTGTAAGTTTTGCCCTTTCCTCTGTGTCCCCCAAATAAGCTGTTGCGATAGTCTTCTATAATCGCTGAGCGGTACTCTGGTGGAACTGTCCTACATGTCCCATAGCAAAACGTTATCGCCATGTCAACGTTATGGAATACTTCCTTAAATCTTTGCACCAAGGTTCTTCTAGGCAAAGTGTCAGTTTCTCTCCTGTTCTAGCTATTCGGAAAGAACGCAGTTTCTTTTCTAAGAAAAGTTCCTTTAACGTTTTTAAGCACTTATTTAGGTCACTTGGTTTAACTTCATCTCCCGCCTTGTTAGTTACAACTAGGCTGAAGATATAACGTTTCCGGTTGATAGTTATGATTACATCGCCTATGTTGGCTTCTGCCTTCTCTAGATCTTCTTGATGGACAGCTTCTATGTCCGCGAGCAATTTGTTAGTACCTGTGGACAGGTTCAAGTCTTTGGAGACAAAGTGGACTATATTGTCTTTTAAGTATGTCACGCACTCTCTTGTACTCAGCATCCTCAACTTTTCTTTAATGTTTGTTGGTTCCACTATGTGTGGCAAGGGTGCAGTTGCTGGAAGTTTTACGAAATTGGTTGTTTCTGTAGTCACTGTAGATTGTAGGACAGGCTCTTCCTTTATGACATCCTCGCCTCTGATTCCGGGTTCTTCTGAGGCTGTTTTATTGTTGACACATAATTTGCCTTCTTTTGCAATTATCTGTTCTGCTACTTGATCTAAACGTTTACCTTTTACTGGTCGACTCTCGTCTTCTGTCTCCTCCTCGCTATCTTCTTGCTCTATCGTTGATAAATTGTGCCAATTCGTTGTATGCATTGTCTCATCGTTCCAAGCAGTGGAACTTGCTTTTGTGGTTTTTAGAGAAGACTTCATACGTATTGGACTGGCTTTGCTCTCAGAATACTCTAACATCCATTCTCTCAACGTACTGCTGGATTAATTAATACTGCTCAACTCTATTACTAGCCTGGTTTGGCGTGTCGTTGCTGATAACGGTACCACTCTTATCTATACTGGACAGCTCATGTAACTCACTGTTATCCATGACTTGTCCCGGCATAGACCTCCTCATTGTTGACTGCAATTGAGGCACTAGTAATTCTCCTTCACTGCTCGATATTGACGACTCCTTCAAAGGTGACTTAAGCACGCGCTTCGTCGGATAAGTGTTTGGTTCAGGACGCGGTCTGCTGACTTGTCCGCTTTTTCCTTGTATAAGCTCTTCCATTTCACTTTCGCCTGGGCTTTTGTCGTTGTCCTCTGCTTCAGTACACGTTTCGACTTCAGATACAGAGTCGTTACGTACCAGACTTGGAAGTATTGATTTATTTCTCAGTGGTATGGGTGGCGGGTCCGAAGTTTCCACACAGTTGTCCTCTGTAAGAGTGATGTCCGATGAATCAACGGAGCTTCCGGACGAAAATTCCGATGTTGTTACTAGCGGTTCTGAAAAGGCTACCATCTTTGGTGCGTCCGCCTTTCTTCTCTTTAATTGCTTCGCTATGGTGCTGGCATACAGGTTCGCTTGTCGGCCCTCCATACCCTTAGGTACGGTCAGTACTCCGTTTTTAGAACCCGGCTTTCTTCCCGGTTTCTTCTTCTCTACATCCGGAGTGCTTGACTTGTTACTAAGATTTTGTCTAGCTAGGGAAGTTTTGGTCGGTTTCGGCACTATTGGTAAAACTCTAGCCTTCCCTCCCACAACTTCACCCGGGACAGACTTCTTCTGGGCTTCTGACTGCTCCGAAGTCCTCTTATCGATTGGATTTCGGGACAACGCGTCCGCGTTCGTGTTCAGTTTTCCGGGTTTATACCGGAACGTATAATAATTATTATACTCTTAGTCGCAGTCTCCAGCGGTTCAGTCTGCTCATGGGATCCTTCAGGGAGTCGATCCACGTTAACGGTTCGTGGTCTCCATAGATAGTAAAGTGTCTACCGTATAGGTAGTGCCTGAAGTAATCCACAGCGTTAATCACCGCGAGACACTCATTTTCAGTAGTTGAGTAGTTTTTTTCCGCTTTATTGAGGAACCTGGACATATACGCTACCGGATGGTGGTCTCTCGGTTCACCTTGGCTGAGGACTGCTCCTATAGCACTGTCACTAGCATCCGTAGTTAAAATAAAAGGCTTATTAAGATCCACTGAGGCTAACACCGGTGCTTCGCAAAGGGCCCGCTTCAAGGTTTCAAAACTTCGTTCTTGCGCATCAGTCCATTCCCACTTCTTATTTTTCTGCAACAGTGAATTGAGTGGTTGAGCCTCCTCTGCAAAATTGAGAATAAATCTTCTATAATATCTTGCCAATCTAAGGAATTGGCGGATTTCAGTTTGGTTTGTTGGGGGTGGAAATTCCTTTACTGCAGAAATTTTAGATGGATCTGGCCTCATCCCATTTTTGTCAATTATGTGGCCTAAATATATGATTTCTGGCGTTAAAAATTGGCATTTATCGATTTGTAGGCGTAGTCCTGCCTCTGATAGTCTCTCAAATACCTTGTTTACCTTTTCTTCATGCTCTTCCAACGTATTATAACGCATAAATTACTATGTCGTCGAGGAATACATACATTTCCACACCCTGTAGGCCTGATAGAACACAGTACATTAGTCGCTGGAAAGTCGGGGGTGCGTTGGTAAGGCCGAACGGCATACATAAGTACTCGAAATGTCTATATTTAGTATTAAAAGCCGTCTTTTGTATATCCTCAGGTTTGAGCTCAATTTGGTGAAACCCCATTGCTAGGTCGAAAACTGAAAAATACTGTGCGCTACCAATTTGCTCGAGTATCACTAAAATGTTAGGTAGAGGGTAGGCATCTTTAATGGTCTTGGCGTTCAGTTTCCTGTAATCTATGACTAAGCGAAATTTTCTTTTTCCATCTGGTCCGGGTTTCTTGGGTACAATTCGGCAAGGACTGCAAAATGGACTCTTAGAACGCCGGATAACATTGGCATCCAGGAGTTTCTGTAGTTGGTTAAATAACTCATCTTGTCCTATCGGTCCTCTCTTGTACTTAACTCGGACTGGTTCTTCGTCCGTTGTCCGGATTTTATGTCTCACACGGTTCCTTCTTGGGGCTGGATCTCCAGGCAAATAAAACAAATGGGAATATTTCCTCACTATTCGCTGTATTTGTTTTAGTCCTTGGCGTGTATGGTAAGATTGCTGTACCTTACCCATGATGAATTTCTCTATATCTTCTTGGTTTGTAATGGGGTCGCCCTCCAGGGGAAACTCGAAAAAGTCGTCGTCTTTGCTCTTATCAAAAGGTTCGAGATATTGAGGAGTAATTTCAATTTCCACTGGATCTTCTCTCGTATTTACGGCCTCAGCGTAACAGTATCCGTTTTCATTGGTAACCGCAGGTTCCCCAAGGTATACGCCCGGGACTGTTGTTATTCGCCGCAGGTACGCCTCTCCAACTACTGAGTCTTTCGTAGCTGGGATTCGTATTGACACCTTTGCTCTAGCTGGTAATTTAAAACTGTTTTACCGTGTGACTTAAAACTCTTATAACTAAAAGGTTTTTGCGGTAATTCCAACGTTTCAGGTTCGATGTTTTCATTTTCAAATGGAAATTCGTACTTCATATAATAAGATGTAGCACTTTTGACTGGAAACTATTTGTGTCCCAAAGGTCCGTACTTTTTGTCCGGATGTATCTCGTTTTCCGGTAATACTTTGTGCACAAACGGGACGAGAGTTATAGGTTTGCTTTCCGTAATCAACACTTCTTCCCCGAACATAATGTTCACTTTTTCATGATACAAAAACGGATTTCCTAGTATTAAATCTTCTTCTAACGGAGTCTCTGCAGGTAGGACATGAAAGAGGAGTTCTTTGCCTATTATTGTTAATTTCACTGTATCTTGAGTCACTATGCCTTTAGGGGAGATTCCCATAATGTGCATAAAGTTGTCCTGTTCTATCACAGTTTCTGGTTTTAGTGAACTATGCTTTACAGCATTTATCTGTGACCCAGTGTCAATTAAGCAGATGGCCTTGGTTGTCGCTAGCTGGTCTACTCGTAGTTTTATGGACGGTGTGGTCCGGTCTGCGGTAGTGATTCGAATTATTTGTGTTGGATATCCTCTGTGGTTGTCGATCTTGGGCTCGTGGGACGCTGTTGAGATGATGAGCTCATCGATGCGTCCTTCCGATGAGCTGCTTCCCAGTTTAAATGATTCTTGTCACCGCGGTATGGCAAATTTGATCTGGACCTATCCATTTTAGAATCGTACAACCGATTATCTGACCTTGCATGAGGTAGATGGTAATCCATGCCGGGCATAGGCGGTTGCATAGGGAAAGAAATGTAGGGGTTCATGAAAGGGTAAGGGAATGCGGGATTCCCGGGTGGATAAATACAATAAGGATTGGGTGGCATGTACGGATACGGTTCCACAGATAGAGAAAGAGAGAGAGAGAGAGAGAGAGAGAGAGAGAGAGTGTGTGAGAGAGAGAGAGAGAAAGAGACGCGCGCGTGCCGCGAGAGGGAGAGTGGGAGAAAGCCCACGTTGGTCTCGCCGCCGCGTCCCGCGCGAAAAAAGTTCGATTCGTTCCGCCGAAGAGTACAGTCGAACGTTTTCGCTTTCTTCATTGTGTCGGGAACCCTCGTGAATTTTGCGTGCGCGAAACCCGCGAGATTGCCTCTATCAAGCCGTCTCCTGGTGTGTCACCGGTGTTATCACTCTGAGAGCAACTTCACGCCGCGTGTCCGTTACGAGCTGAGCGACTGCTGCCGCTCGTCTTCCCGCCGTAGTCGGACGCACACCCAAGGCCACGAGGCATCTACTCTACTGCCCAGCGAGGGCCCCGGTCATCCGCTTGCGCCGTTCAAGACGAGCCTCGAGGCATCCAAGCGAGACAGCACGGAAGCGAATGTAACCTGCTCGATCGCTGATCTCTCTCTCTCTCTCTCTCTCTCTCTCTCTCTCTGCATTAGGCTTCGCTTTGTCTCTCTCTTGCCTTGCGCCGCTACTGTATTTGGCTGGTTTTACAATACACGAACATAATTCTAAACTCCACCTACTCTTTGTGATTTCACGCCTGACTCTCTGCCTTTTCCCCGATTAAGCTACGCAGCATAAGCACTCACGACGCCTCCGCGGGCTCACGTGCTCAAGGACGAGTACGTACAGCATACTGCGCTACGGGCCAGGCTTCGTATAGCCTTCAGGAAGCCTGCAACGAGCTGCTGCATCAATTCCTCTCGATACTCTTTAGATCAGTATACTCGTTGATGATCCTTTATACACGGTAGTAAGCACCGTTATATTTGGCGCCCATACGTTTCGGGACTATTTAATTGTAGAATAATTGAATAGTTGAACTATTCAATTGTAACAGTAACTGCGTAGTTTTCGCGAGCGCGAGAGGAATTTTCGAGAGCGAGCACGTGTATTTACAAGTTCGGATTATAAGCGCCCGAGTTGCTCCGCTAAGCGAGCGCGACCCTACGTGTTTACACTCGCAAGAATCAGGTAGCGGCAAAACGTAAACAGGGAGAACACTTTCAATTCACAAAAGAATTGCCAAAAAATGAGAAAGAGAGCGAGTAGACAAGGTCCCTACCGCTCTAGAAGATCCGCGGACCTTCAACATCAAAAGCGTAACAGGAGTAGCGCAAACACTACACGGCACGGCGAGTGACTCATCGCTAGCCACGAGTAGCTCGACCGATGTGGAGGCATCTTGCGATGGAGGTACTGTAGCTAGCGCTTTAGTAGAGAAGTACCCACGGTGGTGGCTAGCCGTAGAGGTTGGCCAATACAAATTAAGAGGACTCTACGACACTGGAGCCTCGCACACAGTCCTCGGCCCCATAGGCATATCGCTCGCTGCTTCATTAAATTTGCGAGTACGACCTCATGTGGTCCCCGGGGCTAGAGAAATCGACGGTCATTACGTTCCCATAGTGGGTAGCGTCAGATTGCCCTACACTGTAGAAGGGATAACTCATTCAATCGATGTTCTTATTTTGAACGAAGTCGATACTGAATGCACCTTGTGTGCAGACTTCGTTCGCGCATTTTCGGCGATGCTTGACCCAGTAGCAAATAAGCTACTGCTCCAAGGCATAGATGTGTAGATACCGGCCGTTCTCTCGTCTATGCGTGCTGAGGAGCTTTTGTCGCTTGCCTCTCTCGGAATTGAAGCAATTACCGATGAGCAACGCTTAGAAATCGACGATCTAATGAAAGAATTGCTACCCGATCCTTCCTGTGAACAACTAGGCTGCACAGATTGGGTTCATCATGATATTGACGTTGGCAGTGCTCGCCCAATTAAACAGCGGTATTACCCTGTTTCGAAAATTTTAGAGGACGAGATGCATGAACAAGTGCACAAGATGCTCCGTGCCGGAATAATTAGAAGGTCTCGAAGTAATTGTTCCAGTCCAGTGGTTATGGTACGGAAGTCCGACGGCAGCTTTCGCTTCTGCGTCGACTACCGTAAGGTTAATGCTGTGTCAAAAATAGCTGCGTACCCGCTTCCTTATATGGACATGATACTGCGGAAAATACAGCATGCTAGATATATAACGGCGTTGGACTGCTCAGGAGTATTTTTACAAATACCTTTTACCGAGCGATCCATCCCGATCACAGCCTTCACCGTACCTGGACTTGGTTTGTTCGAATTCGTCAGGATGCCATACGGCCTTGCAGGAGGGCCGGCTACATTTCAGATGTTGGCTGACAGATTGATCACCCTAGAAATGGAACCACATGCTTTCGCATATCTAGACGACATTATTATTGCGACAGATACTTTCTAAGATCACATAAAGTGACTGACTTTGATCCTGAAGCGGATAAATGTAGCTGGTCTGATAATAAATCGTAAAAAGTCTAAAATTTGCATGTCCGAAGTGCGATATCTCGGTATGCTTCTGAATCACGAGGGCTGTCGCCCCGATCCAGAACGAGTTCAACCTATTGTTGAGTACCCGGCTCCCAAGAATTTAAATCAGTTGCGCAGATTTATCGGGATGGCCTCGTGGTACCGAAAATTTTTAGAAGATTTTGCCACACTATGTGAACCGCTCACTACGCTCACCCGTATGAATGTTAAATATGAGTGGAAAGATGAACACTGGGCAGCTTTTGAACAAGTAAAAGCTTTAATTGCGACCGCCCCAGTTTTAGCAAGGCCTGACTTCAGCGCTCCATTCATCGTCGAATGTGATGCCAGAGATACAGGGCTTGGTAGCGTTCTCTTGCAGCGCATTGACGACGAGGATCGCGTGCTCTGCTTTGCGAGCCGCGTCTTGTCTGCTACAGAGCAAAGGCTATCGGTGACTGAGAGGGAATGTCTCAGCGTAATTTGGTCCATCGAGAAATTCCGACCTTACATTGAGGGTTACAATTTCACTGTAGTAACGGATTACCATAGCTTAGTGTGGCTTCAAAATTTAAAACTTCCGAATGGAAAATTAGGTCGTTGGTCTCTGCGTCTTCAGTCGCATGACTTCGATATTGTTCATCGTAAAGGGAAGGACAATGTTGTCCCCGACGCACTTTCTCGTCAGACAGACTCGTCAATATTAAGCCAGGTACTTCTGGCCAAATATGTACAAAGACATAGCTCATTTCGTACGAAATTGCCAAATTTGCCAGCAAGTCAAGGTTGAGCAACTTGCTCCCGCAGGACTCATGGGCAAACACTTGGTTACACGCCCTTGGGAGATAGTCGCAGGCGACACTATGGGACCTTTCCCAAAGTCCTCCCGAGGTCATGAACACCTATTAATTTTCATCGATTTATTTACGAGATCGATAGAATGCATCCCTATTAGAAAGGCGAATGCAAAAACCATCAAGCGAGAACTGAATCTGCGAATTTTCTTGAGATTCGGGATTTCTGATCCACCAGTGCTCCCTATTCCAGTGCCAGAACCGCCCATTTCGCCTAAGAAAGACGAGCACGCAGCTATTTCCCAACCTGCGCCGTCTGCATAAGCAACGGCGAGCTCTGCACCACAAATTCCGACTTCGGTTATACCGAAGCGCAGGAGCAGGCCGCGAGGTTCAGAAAAGGAGGCACCTCCGCTGACTACAATGTCGCCTCGACGTCTGCGTCCCCGAGACAAACAGAACTAGAAATTCTTTCTTTATTATTACCACTTATTGCTTGCTTCTATCGCTTTTGTAATTCACGCCGTTTGTTTCTGCTTATCTTAATCTTGCCACTTTACATCTACGTCCAGCTGGTGGCCCAATTGATCCTCGCCCAGACCAGCGAATTCCCGCCAACTCTGGATGAACTGCGTTCGTGGTCGGAACTCCTTCGGTCCCTAGGAGGGACCACTAGAGAGTCCGCTGGACTCCTGACAGATAGACCAGCCTTCGCTATACCTGCCCCGTCACCCGGCCAGGAAAGGCTCCCTCAGGGTGATGCACCGGAGGTACAGCAACTACCCGAGGCTGACCCCCAGCGTGCAGAGCCCGAGGAGGAGGAAGTCGTTTCGTGAAGCACTTGTCCGGACACGCCGCCCCCGTCTACCACCGACGACCGGACATCGGCACTCGAGCAGTGGACAGCGCTCGAAGCCAAAGCCCGCGCCTGTCGACGGGCTCGCCAACAGGCCCAGCTACAGGAGAAAGCGACGTACGAGGAGGTGCTCCGCTTCGCGAGCCAACTCGACGCCAGGACAAAGGCAATGGTCCCGCAGGACTTCCTGGCCAAGATACAGAAGGCGGTTGAGCTACAGGAGCATTTGACCAAGGCAAAAGCCCAGTGGTAAGAAGATAATAAGAGGGAGGAGCAGAAGCAAGCTCTGAAGCTGGAGCAGCTGCGGAAATTGCACGAGCTGGAGGAAATCCGTACGCAGCTGCACAAGCTCGAGGTTCATCAGGCCGGCAAGCCGAGGGCCCAACGCACCAGCGAGCTACCTCCTAGAGATCCAGGGCCAACGGCAATGATCTACAGACATGCTAAGGAGCCTTGTGACACTATGGATGGCCCTCGCGGAGATCTGCGATTCGTTAGGTACTGCCGGGTGTGTAATTTGACAAGCGTGTCGAGGACAAAGAATTGTCTTAACTACTTCCTGCACACCAAGTTCCAGAGCGGAGAGTTTCAGCGCTACCGCTACTAAGAGCATCTACTCAGAAGATAGATTACCTCACCTCTTGTCAAGCTTCGCAGCATACTTAATCAGAATACTGATGTCATTATAAGTGTTTTTGCGCTCGCCGCTAGGAAACATAATAATTATTGTGCAGCACCTACGCGTTTAACTTTAGTTAATTTTATTATGTTTTCCTTAGTTCGACAAGAGAGACAAAGAGACTAATAGCTCTTAAACAGGACTAGTGTACCTTGTTATTACTTTTCTTAGATGTTCAATAAATAAATATTTTCCTATTCTCATAAACATGACATTTTAATTCTACATAATCGAGAGAGACTAGTTGATCGAGTTGGTACCCCGTGCTACCAACGTCTGGGGGTGGGGCATATAACGAGCTGACTATCGTACTCTCGTTATGTCTCTCTCCCTCAGTACAACACATATATATACATATGTATAAATATTTATTATGTACATTCTTTCAGCAGCAAGGTATGTAAGAGAGCAGAAGACCCAGCATGCGAACACAGAGAGAGAGAGAGAGAAAGAGCCGCGCGCGTGCCGCGAGAGGGAGAGTGGGAGAAAGCCCACGTTGGTTTTGCCGCCGCGTCCCGCACGAAAAAAGTTCGATTCGTTCCGCCGAAGAGTACAGTCGAACATTTTCGCTTTCTTTGACTGACGTTATTAAATGACGTTAAATGACGTCATTAGCTACAGATTGAAACCTTTTATGACGTCATTGAATGACGTCATTATTTTTAACAGGTTGTACTTCTAAATACTTATACTCTTCAAAATTGATAAAATAGTTGCCTATATAGGTGCTACCATCCGGATGGTAGTACCGAACATAGGGGCTAATGTCCAAGAAATTAATAATTATTATTAATTTTACCCAACAAACAATACTTAAAAAGCAATATTTCTTTGGCGTGAGCCCCTATTTTCCGTACTACCATCCGGATGGTAGCATCTGTTCGGGTTGTGTAAGAGCGGGAGGGTGAATTTTGAAGGTAATAAAAATTTTACGAGGTCACGCAAAGTCAAGAGGAAAGTCGTGAGAATATTAGGCACTCCTAAATATGGAAAATCAAGGCTACATAATTTCCAGTATATAAAGGCCGGGAGCAAAAGGGTGCACGTCGTCAGTTTTCTTGAAGTCGCCTTACAAGTCGAATCACTGCAAATCGCCAGACCACTAAATTCGAACCAGTTTATAAGTTAATATTGAATCGCTACCAGTCGCGAGTAAGATCAGTAAAAAAAAGACTTCATCGCTGAAAAATATAGACCTATGAAAATAGTTGAATTACTCGGGAAAACAATCAGTTTTACCTCCGCGGTACCAAGTTGTATAAGTGCCACGATCACTGAGACACACCATCCTCTCTCGTTGCTAAGAAGAGAGACGACACATCAAGGCGCCCATCTGTCTGCACCTGCTCAAAGGAGGAACGAGTCAAAGGGATCCGAGACGCACACCAGCTTGACCGCACTGAACCACCGACGGCAGGCTCAAGGAGCGACAAGGACCCACAGCTGCAACCTCCTGCCGCTCGCATCTCTACACACACACACACACACTCACGCATATATACACTGCAAGGTACTTTTCTCTTTTCTCTAATACGAGTGAAATGCATTATAGTAGTTGCTGTTATTTATTATTCATTTAGATTTACAAGGAAATCCCTTTTGGCTACCGCATCTGCGAGTAAAAAATGTGCGAGAATAAACTCGCACAGCACAAAATTTCCGAGCAAGAAAAGTGGGAGAAGCGCAACAGTGGCGGTAGGCGGGGCTAGACGAGTTTGGGCCCTTCTGCGCTGTGTATCTACCGCGCAGGATTTTCTTTACCTAAGTCGTTCAGTAGATTCTACTGAAGTTTTGAGTAGCCTCAACGTTTTTTTCTCCGTGTACAGTTGACGACAAATGATTATTTCAATATGATTAATTGGAATACAATAATTGTTACTCCTTCATCAATATTATCAAGTATTTTGTCATATAACAAAAAATTTCAACGAATCATTGAAATAGGACTTTTTTGACTTTCCTAGTCACATTCAAGCAGTGAAAAAAATCTTTAAATAAGTGACTGAAGCATCTTCCAAAGTATGTGGAGAAGAAAATAGAGATGGCTCTATTAATTGTACATTATATTCAAGAAAAATGATGCCAATAATAATAGAATAATAAAAAAAAAATATTAAAACCTGTTTAATTCTTCTGTAAAACAGAATTAAAAAAGAAGTTTATTCCTATAAGATTTTATGACTGTTATATTATTATTACAATAATTGTTCAATATTGTACAAAATATATATGAAAAAAATGCAGTCCTTTAACATACTGTTACAACTCATTATATAACAATATGTGTAATAATAATAAGAATGTATTGCATCAGGCTACTTAGTTTCATTCCCGCCCTTTACTACTTTCATTAATCATTCTATTTCTTTATGACATTGCCGATATAGCACCCAATCTTTTGGCAATATCTCCTCAAAGTTGCATTTGTAGATTCGTCAGACTCGAAAATAATGCGCGAAGGTTAAATAACCTTCAAGAAATTTCCTTGCAATATTGCTGTAAGACATCATGTCCGTTTTTGGATTGCATTTCCAAAAGACAATAACCATATTGTGGCAATATTGCTCAAATATTATTTGTAATATTGTAAAACATAAGCGAAAAACATTAAATTAAAATAATTAAATATGCTTTTTCAAGGGCTCCCATGCCCATTTTGGGAAGTATCATCCGGATGGTAGTCCCCGAATAGGGCATGGGAGCCTCTGAAAAAGCTTATTTAATTTTTTTAACTATAGTGTTTTTCGACTATATTTTACAATATTGACACACAATATTGCCACAATATGCTTATTGTCTTTTGAAAATGCAATCCAAACCGGACATGATGTCTTACAGCAATATTGCAGGGTAATTTCTTGAAGGTTATTTAACCATCGCATAATATTTTCAAATCTGAGAAAGAAAAATTAATTAACTACCTAAGTTTTTAGCAGGAACCAAATTTTAGCGGAACTTTATTTAATTTAGACAAGTATATAAGTACATTATGTCAATACACCTTCACAAAAGAGGTTTTACAATGAAAAGCCGTATCCTTGCCCCAAATCAACAAAACTTAGCCAAGGTATTATTCTAAAGCTGACAAAATAACTGTCAAATCTATTTGTTGAAGTTTAATCAAAACACATAAAAATCCATGAGTAATGTTGAAAAATGTAGTCATTTTGAAAAGAGTCCATATAGTGCAAAATTACACCATTACGAAAACTGACCTTCATTCAAGAATCTTATCCCTGCTCCTATACAACAAAATTATACGTTTTGAAGAATTAATTAATAGTATATTTTGCTATATGATCAAACTTGTTGATTGTGCCAAAATTAATTCTTTGTCTCCTAAATGAAGCGGTGGTGATGATCACACTTGCACACACACACACCCACGCAGGGTCGAAGGTGACTCCTAGCCAGTGTAACTACATCAATTATGTTATACGGTGCCCAAATATGGGCATACGCTATGCTGGTGAAGTCATATGCACGAAAGCTGTCAACAGTTTATAGGAGAAGTGCATTGCAGGTCGCTTTTGCCTACCGTACAGTATCAGAAGATGCAATGTGTGTTATTTCAAGTATGCCGCCTATTGACCTTCTAGCAACAGAACGACAGAATATTAGGCCAACCTATAGAGCATTCTTACATGACATAATTTGTTGCAGCAAACCGATTGTGCAATCATGTAAAAAATGATAAGCAGATGAAAGGTATATGTTAGTTTATTGTTCATTGTTAGTTATTAACAATTTATTGCAAAAAACGCGGTTTTGGTCTTTTTTTGTTTATAACTGAAAATAAAAGAGCTATCAGTATACCTTAGAAAGTGATTTGTGATTCAAACGCCTTAATCGGATAATTAGGTCCTGAGATAATTAGAAAAAAACGGAAAATCAGGCGTTTTTCGAAAATTCATAGCTACATCATTTTTTGACCTGCAGCATTACAATTTTGAGAAAAAGCAGGGATTGTAATGTTCTTTATATGTGCAAAAGGTGAGTGCTGTCGGATTATTAGTTTGCTCAAAATCGCGATTCAAAGTTTGCGGTGCTTTTTTCCGGCAGGTCTGTATGCTGTACCGTAAGTTCGATTGAAATTTCAAAAAAAAAGGGTCAAAAAGTTGACATAGTGCACTACAAAACGTAGATTTCAGTTTTTTGATCAAGTCCCTAAAAGCATGCGAAAAACCGTCGTAAAGTTCGCGAAAAACGGCCGAGCGCGCGCTCGTAGTCGAGTGGTGGGGAACGGAGCAGCGCCGGAGGAGAGGCGTATATATAGTAATAGGCGCGCATGGCGTGCACGTTACCTATCTTAACATTAACATTTCTCAGCATCTAATACAGCTATTTAAATGATTTTTTTTTATTTTGGGGTAACGGACCTAGAGGAATCCGATTCTTTGGTCTGTTTTCAGAACAAATTATTACAAAAGTAAAAGAACATTTTTTTTTTATTTCTCTAAATATCCAAATCCTATCTTATTCATTACACCTTCAAAATATTGCATGTATATTTTTTTTATTTTACATTCTGAGCACAATTGCTTGAAAAAATCTTCAGCTAGTATCTTGCTCATTCTTGCAGGTAAAAAGACGCCAAACAAATCCTCCAGTTCGACGAAGACTCTGTCCCCATACTTTGTCTTGATTTCTCTCACACTGGTAATCTGATATTTTTTCTCTAGCTCAAGACTTGTTAGTTTCTTCGTCAATAGGAAATCCTTGCGTCCGAGACGATTTATCTCATTAAAATCCATTTGCGACGTTCAAGTAACGACGAATGGTGTATGACTACTTACTAAAGCTAATGTTTAAGCAGCAAGCGATTTACGAGGACTGACTGAAGCTGATGTATTTGCTGCTCTTTTATAAAGCACAGATGATTCACACATAGCTAAAATCTTTTATAACCTTTTTCTCAGACATTAAGTATGTGTTTGTAGAAAGTTTTTGAGAAGTATTCCTTTTTGTTGTATCCTTTTTGTTCTTGCTATCTGGGAGTGGAACGTATCCTGCACTGCTTTTAATTTGACCCATTTTTGATGAGCGTAAAAAGGTAAATGACAGAAAAGCCCAATGTGCTCTACATTAATATCTTGTTGTCCACAGTTAGAGGGGTTAACTCGTTGATTTTTCTCATAAGAACTGGCACAATAATTTTACCCGTTCTTTCAATCCTTAATTTGAAACGCTCTCGATCTCGGGCTGCTTGCTCCTACTCTCTACAACGTGCATTTTTATGTGCATATGCTCATGTACACATTAAATGAATTGTTGGCTTTTCTTAAAAACGCACGCGCTTTTCGATGTTGCTATTTATTGTTGTTGTTATCATTCAGTTAACACTGTACACAATCTCTTTTTAAAGGCGGGGTTCCACTCGTAATGAAATTGTTTTCTCGGCAGCGCAAGCACTCCAAAATTTCAGAGTATAGCTTTAAATGTTCTGTCAGCTTATTTCCAGCTTGCTTAATGCTATTATCGGCAAATGTTATAAGAAATCCTTGCAGTAAATATGCTATATTGTTCGGAGTCATAAAAGATAGGTGCTCTGTGCGATAAAATTGTTTAAGTGACCTCTCCAGCGATGGCATAATATCGTGATAAAATTTTTTTGAATAAAAATACATTTCTGTGCGCACAGTTTGCCTTAAATGCAAATTAACGGTGTGGGCAGAGTAGCTCCAAAATATCATATTTTAGCCTCTGTAATGTGGGGAAGCCCATTTCACTCATATCAACTACGTGAAAATTGAATTTTTCGAGCCATTGCTTCTTCTCAGCTCCTTTGACATACACAACACTCGCATTATGTAGAACAGTTTTTAACACATCTTCAAGTTCTTCGTAGGCCACATCTCCCGAACTCCAAGATAGTCCATGATAATTACGTTCCAGCCAGAGATTTTCAGATTTGTACTTGGCTGTGAGTCTGCGCCAAGGTGTGGGCAGCTTGAAAAGAACACCAATGTCTTGAGATACGAATTGAGTGGAACTATGTCAAGTTCCTTGACAACGAATTTGTTTACAGACTTTCTGAATCCTTGCACATCGAGCACGTATTCTATCGTGACTGACTGCCTACCACTAGCTGCTGCTGCTCATTTTATACGATTTTCTCCCACCAGTCTTTACACAATTTTTTTCACATCCCCACTCATAGGGTTGTATTCGACTATGCGATTGTGTAGGATCAGACAGTATGCAGAAGTGTCAGCTGAAATATTTGCTCTAGCCTTAAATTCGAGACGAACATCCACTGAAGCTTGCTTTAGTGACTTATTTTGCTTCGAACAATCAATGACAAAAAGAGGAGCATACGTCGTCAGATAGTCGTTCTTATTTAGCATTGGTTTACCTTTTTGTTGTAGTAAGCATATTGAAAGTTGGCATACTTGTCGTATAATAGAGCATACTGACTATTATTAATATTGAGATTTCCATAGGGATAGTGTTGAGAATTGAGAAACAGTGTGACGTTGCTTATGTTGCAATGATCAAAGCGACTAAGATTAGACGTTCTTCGTCCTTTGCAATTTATCTGAACGCCGAGAACAACGAAGCGAGGCTTCTCCAGCTGATTAGCAGTCTTTACAGTCCATACGTGTTTCGATATACTGGGAAGTAAGGATATTCATACAGCTCCCAGCTACGAAAACTCATGGTGACAGGTCTATCCTTTTTCAGGTAATTAAGCAATTTAATTCCATGTTTATCTGAAAGCAGCACATATGGCATTAGCCATTCAATTTTAATGATTTCAACTTGATCATCCGCGGCTACTTGCGTCTGCACAACAGAATTCTTGTGAGAATAAGCTCGTGTTTGGCATTTACAACGATTTTGCGATAATCTTCAGCAAAGCCTAGGATCATGCTAAGTAGGATTGATACATCAAAGTTACCATTATCGTCTACTAATTGCCGTCCAGTCTTTGCAGTATCGAGCCAGCCAGCATTTTTGATCACTGAGCTCTGGCTGGGCCTAAATGATACGAATCCTTTCATGATACTTGTCAAGCCCACATTCTTGTATCGATCAATCTCTATGGCGTTGAGCTCGTAACGAATTTCTTCAAATAGATGATATATCGTGTTGTTTATAAACGCTGTGCCTGTGAGTGCAGTGATATCTGCTTTTTGCAATTTTCCGTATATGTGTAATGAACTGCGCGAAGGCAGTACACATAGATCTTGATATTGTATACCTATGCAAATTTCATCGCTGTTGTTGAAATTTGACAAAGTATAAGGCTAAGTATAATGCGCATGAATCTCGTAATGCGCAACAGATTCGTCAAATACGACAGGCGATTAGCACCTCTTTCATTTTGCTAAAAGCAGCACAATAGCATGCAGCTTATTGTTTTTCAAGAACTACTTTTAGACCTAGGCTTCTTAGGAACTGTATGTTTTGACGTGTTAGCGCTTTGAGCACTCGTCAACGACTGTTTGCTTGACGACATGGTAAGTTAGTATTATAGTCTTTACCTACTTTAGAATTCTACACAATGCCTATAATGCTCAGACTGATTTGATATGTAATCTAATAGTTATGACTTCACCACAAAAATTAACTAAATGACTGTCTTGATCGATGAGGTGCAGCTGCAAGTTATTTATAGTCTTGACAGTTACTGGCAGGTAAAAAATAGGCGTTGGTACTTGAAAAGAATTCGTGTATGGTGTGCACCTTATACTTGTTTATGTATGCCCCAGAAGTAATATTACACTCAACACGTAAAGCATTAACTTTAAGAATGGTTACTGGCAAGTCGGATTCGTGATCAGTATTTGGCGACAATACACGACTCGTGAAACCCAAAAATTTTCCAATAGAATCTTTTGGCTGGAAATCAATTGATTGATTACATCTAATAATGCATCGAAGGGTGTTGTTCTTGAGTTTAAGTGTTATGCCTTTTGGTGTTAGCGCCTCTTTCAGACTTTTCTCAATATCTTCAATTTCATAGCTGCCTGTACGCAAAATTGTCAATTCTCACGTCAAATTTGTTTAATCAATATCGGGTATTGAATTGAATGTCAACAACTCTACATGTCCGAGACCGTAGTTTTTGCTTGGCGACAGTTCAAGTGGTGGAAAATATTGAGCTTCCAGTATAGATTAGGTTTCAGATAAGCTTAGTGTTAGTGAATCTTCCATGACTACTTGAATACTACTGACTACAGCTGAAGCATAACCAACACTTATATATCATTCAGCAGAAATTTTAGACAGAGACGGCCACAGTTATAGCTATTGTAGTCCTGATAATTCTCTTGACTGTACTTGACTCCGCTTATATTCAAGTACTCCATGAGATCCTGAGGTGGCTGTAAATTGCCAAAACTGTCAAAATACACTACATCGTTGCCTCCTTTTCGATAGGCGACCCAACGAGTGCCAGGTTCACTTTCATCATCAAGATTGATAATTGCCGATTCGCGATGGTGTGGTCCACTCGTAGGTAGTGCATTTCGCATGTAGACACCTCGAAAATGGAATTTTCAAGATGCGGGCATATTTGAGAAGATCAGCATCGGTTAATGCACGTTGCGGCAATTTGAAGTTTTTTTTCTGAAGCCTTGTCCACGTTTCAGGTACATACCTTAACCCTCTTTGTAAGGTTTGAGATATAGACCCTTGCCGAGCACAATAGCTCCCATTGTCTTGTTATGTCCTTGACTTTCTTTAAACTGCCATTTAGCAGCACTAGCATCATTTCCTGCCTTAGCGATACCAGCAGCGCCACATTCCAATGCACCTGTCGCACTCAAACCAGCAAATATTGGAATGAGAAATCGTAGGAATCCTCCAATTATGGATGGAACTGGCAGCCCACGTGGAACATGTACACATTTCTTCCCTCCAGCCTTGCTTACAGCTTGACGAGCAGCCTTGAGTGCGCTACGAATGACTTCGGGAGTCGTTGCTTGGAATGTCAGAGGTGGAAGCAGCTTTAATTACTCCATAATAGGCATTTCTCCACCAAACTCGCAATCCGTATTTTTATCAACCTCATTTGGCACTGTTGAAAATTGTACCTCGGCTTGCACCAAAGATTGCACTTTATCTGTCACTTTCTCTGGCACTTCGTCTGGCACTTTCGAGAGAACTTCAGGTTTTAGTGAAAGAGATGTTTTAGCTGAGATCTTCGTACTGTTATTTTTATTTATTTTTTCAAACTTTTCTTATTGTCATGCAATTCGGATGTAGTACTCTTCGTTGTTTTCTTGTCATTGCTATTGTTAGCTACTTTTTTTAGATTTCTTAGTCTTCTTTTTTAGTTGTGTAGAATGCTTAAAAAAGTGCCTTTGTAAGTTGTAAGTGTCCCATCGACCAATTTTTTTTGCTATTTTAATTTTCTGTTTGCATTGCGAACATTCAATAGTTGAGGTTATCTTCCCATGCCTGTCTCTATTTCAATAGAAGTCAAAGAGGACTTTAGATCAGATGGTGTATTTTCACCCTCCTTAAGCAATATGAAAATGTTTTTGACATCGAATCTACAATCTATTAGAGCTATTGCATATTGCTGTTGGAACAGAATATTTGGAGAAGTTGCTGATCTTGATGATGTCTTTGCAGCTCGCATTGTAAGTTGTTGGACTGTTTTTCAAAATGCAGATTTTTGATTTGCAACAAAATCTTTTACTTTCACAATCATTAATTTATCGCCAATAGTAAATTGAAATTGTGTAGGGTATTTATCATAAATGCCATAATCACTTAGATTAGTATCATCGTCATCAGTAGAAAGTATTGTACTTTTATAAATATCCGTTCTAACAAATTCTTGCAATTCTTTTATTACATTTTCATTGACACATTACAAGGCTATAGGATTATCTAAATTTTGTACTTTGAATATGTTTTTAACATAATTCGAATGTTACAGCACAAACTTTTTTCTATCTTCTTCCAAAATGATTCTCGGTATTCATCTGTAGCCATTTTGATGGCAAAAATTATGTATCTATGAAATCACTGAAGTTGATGCGGAAAATCTAGTTTTAATTAAAGTATATTTTGTTGATGCGGAAATGTATGAATGTGAATGTGAAAATTATCAGCTTATATTATATAATTTACTTTACTGAATTAATCAGATTATTGTTTCATGTATAAATTTGAAGTACAATTTCTATAACTTTTTATAGTTGCAGCGAGATTTAAGTTTTAATAAGTACTTTTGTATTTGGTCATGTATATTATCACTTAGGCAATGATTGTCTCTATAGTATACAGGTGATGGAATCGTAAGAACATATTGACTTATGTCTATGTAGCCATGTATATCGTCTGCAACATTTGGGTCGACTGATTCTAAATCATCGATTTTATTTTGCAGGTTTTCTGTATTGTCATCTATTTCATTTTCGTCATCTTAAGCTTCATCTTCTGTTGTTTTTTTTCTTAATTCTAAATCAGGACTTGACTTTATGCGTAGCTCATCCGCTTCTTTAATAGAAATTTCAATAACTAACTTTTCTATAGTTTTCAACGGATCCAACTTAGCAGTATTTAGTTTGTCTTTGATACGATCGACATTTAACTTTAACAGAATCTTTGCAACACATAGAATTTTAATAGAACTGAAATTGAGCTCGTTATTTTGGGTCTCAAAAGAAGCATGACAAACAGTTTTGCGTGAGCAATCAACTTTTTCTCCACACGATTCAAAATCAAATGTAAATATTTCATTAAGTACCTGCATTCTACGCATTCTTTGCATGGCTTTCAATACAGTACAGTTAACAATGGTTGAAAAAGTTGTAGTCATGGACCGTAAAGTTCTGAAAAAACTGTCACACCGGTGACTACTAAACATCCAGGGAATAAAATCATCAAAAGAATTTATTTGAATACATCTAAAAATAGCATTCAGCAGACCATGGGCATTTACTTCAACGCATGTATATGCATTGCTTGTAATAACATTATTAGCGATCGAGTATGATTCAAGTTTTTCTAACCACCTCCGCCACATTCTTAAAAAAATGTAGCATACCGAATCAAATAAATTCTCTCAATTGCTAACAGGGTCGTAGACAGAAATCAATTTAAAACATAAAACATAATTTTTAAGTAAACTTGCGTGGCATCCGAATCAGGGACGCGCTCTGCAAGCAAGCTGATTACGTTTGGTGAGCGTATCTCTGACACTGAGTCAAAATTCATTTTGTCTTTTCCATTTACATCACTTTCAGTAAGATAATGATTGGACTTTGACAAAATTTGTATAAGAATATTTAAATGCGCACTTGATGCAACAAATTTTCCCATCAGTAGTATGAAAGAGAATTTCAAAAGTCTGTTCCGAAGTTTTGTTCCAATGTGAACTATGTCCTGTATATAAATTAACGAGGGTCTCCATCAAACGAGTATCCAATAATCTTTACTCCTTCATTTGGTCGAGACATTTGGTAATGTAATCCCATCTTTTTATGACATATATTGCATTAAAAGAATTTCTATTTCCAAAAATACATAAGTAAAGTATGGTGCTCCTTTCTGTAGAGTATATAGAGCTTGAGCTGTATAGACATATAATAAATTTGACACCTCGTTTTTTCCAACATTTCTTTCATGACTCTACAAGATGTGGCTGGAAATGAATATGTGACAGGCATTGAGTTTTCATCAGTCGGTAAAATAAAACTAATGAGTTGATTCGTATTGGTATCGTATTGTATTTTGTTAGAAATACGGGTGACATCTTCGCTAAGACAAACTGTTGACGTAAATTTCTTTTTTATTAAAACTTTTTTAAGTCTTTAATACGAACAGCTCCTTCAACTAGCATGGGAGAACTGTCGTAAACAAATCTCCGAACACAGCTTATAGAGGGGACTGGTAAATTTTTACTCAAAGTCTCATACAGTATTGGGCCACCAACTAAAACAAGATAAGCAGTTATAAGTTTAATTGAATGCTCATAACGTTCACCTCCTTTTTATTGTTTGTATTTTTTTTTATAGATCTCAATAACATTCCTATGAAAGTTGAATTATGCACTACCAAACCGTCAGCGCTAAACTCTAAAGTATTATCTTTTCAAAGACTGATGTTGGATTGAACTTCCTCTTGCAAGTCATTCATTCGCATGCACTTTTCAGCCGTACGATTTAATGAAGAATCATTAACTGATTTTACTACTGATTGACACAAAGAAGGTAGGCTATTTTCAAGACTATTTTTGCAAATATTTATCAGTTCTTTTAATATAGCCTTATCTCTAATAGTAAATTTAAAACTATCAGGATATTTACTGTAAATTCCATAATAATGGAATAAACGTTTTCGTCTACGCTTGGTAAGTCTAGCAGCATCATCAAGTCGCTTTGCTTATTT
Organism: Nasonia giraulti; assembly: GCA_016647725.1. Taxonomy (NCBI): domain Eukaryota; kingdom Metazoa; phylum Arthropoda; class Insecta; order Hymenoptera; family Pteromalidae; genus Nasonia; species Nasonia giraulti. The sequence continues at coordinate 250,215 of QLYP01000136.1, read as the reverse complement.
AGCATTATTTTAATGTGTTTTCTCACTCGAACGAGTGATTTTTCACAGCGGGAAGGATCCTCTATCTGGCTCGCACGCTAGCGCTGAAAACCACGACTTTTTCGTGCGTTTTATGAGCCTGGAGGAGTTCTTTTCGCAAACTGGAGACAACATAACCTCTTCTGTCAACCACTATACAATTACTGCTGGCGAACATCCTCATAGCTGTTTCATCATGTGGACATAGCATCGGCTCTCAACATCACTAAAAAGGAAAAGAAAAATCTGGTTTTTTGGACCATCAGCCCCGAATACAACCGAATGGAGGTCTTCTACAGAGCATTTTAGAGGTTAGAAACAAATAGCTCTATCTCTCTCTAAAGAGCGCGAGATCAGTCGCCACCGTTGCTGCACGTCAGATTCCAATCTTCGCCAACAGGGTGCAACACCATCGACCTGGACAAACGCTGGCACCTCTGATTGATCAGCTATGTTGTTTTTGGCGCGTTATTCAAAAATCTGCTAGAGCGGGAGTTTTGAAAATTTCGAAAATTAAAAAAAATTTTTTTTTCTTTGTATTAAAAATTTTGATAAATTTTCTAAGCCAAAATTAGCACAATTCTACACATGCCAAGATGGCGCCGGGACGGAACAAGCCTCCTGACAGGTGTCACAGTAATTTTGCATGTTGTAAGAATAAACCAGCAACAACAGCAGTGTGCGTTATTTGTGATGAGCTAAACAAATCTTAAGATGTGAGAAATGACCTATTGGCTGAGACAAGTGACAAGACTCAAGACTTACAAGAGGCTGAAACTATCGAAGAAAGTGACATTGAACTTTTAAAAACTGAAAATATGCTGTTGAAAAGGCTAGTGAGCGAACTAACTGAGAAAAACGTCCTTCTTAAAGAAAAAATGCAAAACATCAATAGTGGGATTGATGTTAAGTTCCGCACGTTCTCAGATACCATTAAGTACTCAAGAGCAACTCAGAAAAAAGTTCCTAAAATATATGTCAAGAAAAGCAATAACAGCAATATCGATCTCATGAAATCGGTAATAGAATGTCTTACAGCAGAAAAAAAAACATTCAAACAAAACACATATACGTTAACAAAAATGATGAAGTTATTATAAGCTGCCTGAATGATAACAGTGCTGAATTAATGGAGACAGTACTGAAAGAAAAACTAGTAGACGTCTTTCAAGTGTGGGAGATTCGGACACAATGCTAAGAAATGCAGACATGATACCTTGTGTTTGAAATGTTCTGAAACTCATAAAACGAGTGACTGTGATAAGGACAGTGCAAAGTGCATAAACTGTCATTATAGTAATACGAGATATAAATCAAAGGTAGACACAAAACATTTTACTTATGACTCCAGACAGTGTAGCATATTGAAAAAAAAATCGATAGATATATCCGTCGATTATCGCATTAAACCCACCTTTCCGGCAACTGAATCAATCTATCGCAACATGGAATCAGCAAACAGGCTCGAATTACCTGTAGATGTCAATAATGCTGCAGATAAGGAAATTCAGCAACATGAAAATAACACTCCACGCAATAAAGCGAAAAAAGAACCTCAACATAACTCAAAACCACACACAAGACAACAAGTACTACTGAGCCAATCAAAGTTGCAATCCACTGCATCAACATCAGTCAACAAAAGCGAAAAAAAACAAGATTAAAAAATAGGTAATATGGATACTTTTGATTATTTAGATAGGTTTCAAAAAGAATTAATGCAAAAGAAAAGGACGTGCAGTAATATTGAAAATTTTAATAAAGTTATAAACAACAAAAAATATATTATCCTGCATGTAAATATTCGAAGTATTAATGCAAATTTTGATAAACTAAAAATTTTAATAGAGAGTTTAGCTATCAAACCAGCGATTGTAATATGTTTTGAGCAAATTAATTATAATTTATACCAACTGAATGGCTCAGATTATGATTATATAATATACTATAATGACAGTAGGATAAATAGGAATGATGGCGTCATTGCATTTGTCAATAACACTCTAGTCCAACATACCGAAGTTGTTTAAGCAGGTAGAATTAGGATAATAAATACTAGGATAACCTTAAATGATAAAAGTAGTCTTGAAATTTCGGCTTTGTACAGATCGCATGGGATACCAAAGACTGAGTTTATACTAGACCTTAATAAGTATTTAATTAAAAAGAGAACTGTAAAAAATCACCTAGTGATTGGTGATTTTATATTGATCTACTAGACTGTGATCACTATAGTCAAGATTTTTTATGCAATTTTCTTGATAAGGGATATATTCCTGGTTTTGTAGGTATTACAAAGCCACCTATTGGTAGAGTCAAGGGATCATGTATCAACAATATTTTCATCAAGTCTCATAGCATAAACATAGCCACATATAAGATTAGGCATGATATAACAGACCATTACCCGATCATAATTGCTGTAAATAAGCTGAAGGAAGTAAATAAAAAGCCATATGTTTTCTGAAATTACAGAAAATTAACAAATTATGCAATTGCTAGAGACTGGGATTGGATTATGTTGATGGATGATCCAAATCTGGCTATAGAAAAATTGTTGAACGAGATCAAGCTATGCGTAGAGTTGGCAAAAACAAAGAAAAAGGCTAAAAAACACACTGGTAGAAAAAACTGGATAACTGATGCAATAGTGAGGTCGTGTGAAACTAAAGAGTTTTTACATAATTTATGGCAATTAGATGTACAGAACGATCAACTAAAAACACAATATAAAACTTATGCAAACAAATTAGATAAAGTAATTACCGACGCTAAAATAAAATATGAATCAAATCTTATTCAAAATAATTCAAATAACCCAAAAAAACTTTGGGAAATAATAAATACGAAAATTGGGAAAGTTAAAAAATGTAATGATGCCATAAATTATATAAAAATAAATAACCAAAAAATTACTGATAAATTCCAGATAGCGCAAAACATGAATATTTTCTTTTGTGATATAGGTAGAAATCGAAGTGCAAATATCGTTAAACCAGTGAATACTGAACTTAAACTGCCTACCATGAATCATATTTCTATTTTTCTAAAGCCAACAAGTACAGCAGAAATAATAAGTATAATCAATGCACTGAAATTGAAAAATGAAGGAGTTGATAAGATAAATGCAAAGACCTTGAAACTGCTATGTAAACACATTGCAGGTCCTCTAACTCATATTTTCATTAAGTGTATTGAGAAATCGATATGGCCAGATTCTTTAAAAAGGGCCGAAGTAGTGCCAGTCTATAAATCAGGAGAGAAACACAAAATCACGAATTATCGAGCTATCTCTCTCATATCCAATGTTGCAAAGATTTTTGAGCGAATAATATATAATAGAATTCATGATTTTGTAGATCAGAGAGATATAATCTCGAAGCAACAATTTGGTTTCATGAGAAAGATTGGTACGAAAGATGCTCTAAAGTACATAACTAATGCACTATACAATAATGTTGATAAGAGTAAGCCTACGATTATAACTTTTCTTGACCTGGCGAAAGCTTTCGACACTGTTGACCATAGCATACTACTGACAAAACTTTATTGCATTGGAATTAGGGGCCAAGCATTGAATCTCCTCTCCAGCTACTTGAGTGACAGATACCAAGTAGTTAAAATAAACGGTATTCAAAGCGATAGTTCTGTGGTTAACAAGTTAACACAGGCGTTCCACAAGGGGCGATCTTAGGACCTCTACTTTTTATTCTATACATAAATGATGTTTTGAAGGAGATCCCCCCGAGGCTATAATTTCGTATGCAGATGATACTGATATTATAGCCACTGGTAATAATTGGATAGAAGCCCAAGTTACCATGAACAATTTTCTAAGTGTGATATCGGAGTGGCTAGCATTAAATAAGTTGTCATTAAATGTAGGAAAGACTGTTTGTATGACTTTTGGGAGCAGTGTCGGAAGTGTACCAGCTCAAGTAAACATCAAAATTCTTGATAAAAATATAACTAGGGTAGAAACTTTTAAGTATCTAGGAATTGACTTTGATTGCAACTTAAGGTGGGATAATCACATGAAACATATAATCGGGAAGACAAAATACCTAGTATATACTTTTTACAAAATCTCAAAAACCATGCCTACTGAAACTCTCAGAATGATCTATTATGCTTTTTTCCATAGTATCATTAGCTATGGTATTGTTGCTTGGGGAGGAGTATATAGAAATAGTCGAGACCAAGTTCAAAAGCTGCAAAACAAAATTATAAAAATCATAAATAAAAATAAGTTTCCATCAAACGACAATCCTCTGAATATTGTATAACTTTTTGCTCTTGTATCTTTGAAGCTGCATTATAATGATATAAAAGAAAAATACTTAGCATCAGATAGTACTACTAGAAATAGAAGTATCATTATACCTAAGACTAATAAATGAATTAGCAATAAAAATAGCTATATGAAAGCAATAAATATCTATAATGAGCTTCCAAATCAACTAAAAGTATTAAATATAGAAAAAGATTCACAAAAGAGAAAAATTATAGAATGGATAAGATCCAATTGTTGAAAAATACTTTTTATATATTAATAATAAGAATAGTAATAAATAAGAAATGGTTAAAAAATTTGTAAATTGTTGTTTACAACAACAATAAGAATTCTACAGCGAAAAATATATTTATGTACATAAATAGTTTTACATAGGTTAAGTTCTAATTTTAAGATTTATACATATTTTGTTGTAACCAGGCCTGCTAAGTTTACCTCTGCAGGATTTTCAGGCATGATTCACATGTCATGTCAAACATTTTCTGGTGAATAAATAAATAAATCAATAAATAAATGACTGAGATCAGCATTTTCAGGAATGTTCCATCTAAAAATGTTTGATCTAACGAATAACTCTAATTCTTGTATATGGTCTTCAGATAGATTAGCTAAATCTAAAGGGTTGTCTAAACTTTGTAATTTAAGTATATGTATCATATACAACGGAATGACTTCTGAAAAACGAATTGATGATTTTTTTATCAATTCTCTTTCAATATTGACCCAAAAACAGAAACGATGATCCTCGAGATGATCCTTCGTCGATGGTTGTCAAGAATCCATTCTTTTATTACTTTACAAACAAAATGAAACAAAATAAGTTTGGAGTCGTTACACTAGCAATTATCAAATACTTAAAACACTGAAAACTCACCCAAACATATAGAAAGCAGCGTGTAATTTAACCAATATTAAGTTTTCTTGAGTTTTCTTTTAATTATCAAATTATTTTTTCTAACAAATAGACTTTGCTATTGTTAATAAAAGAAAGTACCGCTATAAATATGTTATAGCAGCACAAACAACTACGATATAGTACATAAGTAGCAGTCTTTATCAACCAAGGCTTTATTTACTGAAGAATCTGTAATCAATAAGTTTGTAAATATATAACCAAATTTGATGAAAATTTTAGTTCTTAACGGGCATTATTGATATCAATCAAATCGAAAATTCGGCAGATAATAAAATTACACACAAGATTTCTAATAATAAATTGTATAAGCAAAATATAAAAAATCATCGTTTAAGATAACACATTCACACGATATCACAAAAACTATAACTTAAAATTATAAACATTTTTCCTGTATAGAAGCATTTCCGAATTATTAGCACTTTAAATAAAAATATGTCCTATTATAATGAGTTCAATAATTTATTCCTGAAAGTAATTTGTTGTTCCTTTTTTGGTAGAAATGCTCACCATCGGTTGGGCAATTGATTTGCAGTTTATGTGGTATTTTTCTTACTTGCATACAAGGGCGTACACACGTTTCGAGGTTATAGTGTATTTAGATTTCTTTTTCTTGCCGGGGTATGAGGATTTGTAGGTTTTAAGATATTGAGATTTGATATACCTGTGTGTGTCTGTGTTTCAGGGTTTTGTGTATCAGGGTTTAGTGGTTCTATGCTGTATTGAGATATTCGGTATTGACCAAGAACAATAGTTTAGAGATATTTATATTCAATTTTTCCATTAGTGTATAAGAGTTTTGAGGTGTATTATATTACTTATATAAGATTTATTTTGTCTGCATGTGTATAAGTTCTGTGGTTATGGATTATTTAAATTTATCTATTTCTCCTGAGTATAGGTGTTTTAAGGTTATGGGGTATTTAGATTCGTTTTTCTTGCTTGCCTATAAGAGCGTATATGGATTTGGAGGCTATGGGGTATTAAGATTTATTTTCCCTGTCGGGGTATAAGTGTTTGTAGGTTATTGAGTATAGAAATATACCTTTCTATTTGTACGAGTTTTGTGGCAATGGGGTAATGAGATTTTTTCGAGGATTTTTCAAGTCCTCCTATGTCCTTTCCTGTCCTCTCTTGTCATCTCTAATACTCGCATTCCGTAAAAATTTCATGTGTTTCATAGTCCTCTCTCAGTGTCATTTCGGATAGTACAAGCAATTCCTTTGGGCGAGATTGTATTATTTTTCGTGGTTTATTACAATGCTGCTTAATTATAAGTTCCAAGCTACGGTATAGTTTTCTTCCGATTCATCTAGATCATCAATTAATCATATGAAGCACTTGCTTAAGGTGATGGAATTTTTCTACCAAAAGAATTATAAAGTCGTTATAAACTAATTTTAAAAACAAATCTTGAAAACTATGCCATTCTCGACGATTGCCGTCATAAGGACGCAACTCTAGTTTTTGCAATGAATTAGCATGCTTAATTGTAATTACTTGAGGGATTGCCACGCTGTTAGTTGGAACGATAGGCTACGGTGCTACATTTGTAGGAGCTGGCAGGAATTCTTTCATTTGTTTGCTTATTAATTTATAACATTCAAAGAAATTATTTTCAAATTGTTCCTTCTCAGCCTCTTGCATATCAGCCATCGCCGTGTCTTTTGCTTTATCAATCTCGACTTCTAGTTGCACTTGGATATTTTGGAAATTAGTATAGCATTCTTCAATTTTTAATTTACGTGCTTCTAAGTCTTCGATGTATGCGTTTAACTGCACCTCTATCGAAGCAGTTGTCAAAGAGGCAGGACTGCACGGGATGCCTAGACCATTAATAAAATGGCTTCAGGGCATGCTTACACGCAGGACTGTGATCTCGAGCCTCGGAACTGTAACGGTCTCCGGCAAGGTCAATAAGGGATGCGCGCAGGGTGGTGTCGCCCACCATTTGGTGCCTGGTGGCAAATGGGCTACTGGAAGCGCTGAATGGGTGGGGCTGCTATGCTCAAGCCTACGCGGACGATTTCCTGATACTGATAAAAGGAAGTGAAATTGGCGCAGCCATATACGCCATGCAGCTTGCATTAAGGAAAGTGGAGAGATGGTGCTGCTCAGGCGATAGGGGCTGTGAGGCGACAGGGGCCTATAGGACCACGCCCACCAAGGCACTTGGAATCCTTGCGAAGGTGGAACCACTCCATCTTACTATCATTGTGATGGCTGCTAAGGCAGCGCACAGACTCAATGCGTATGGTCAATGGACACAAGGTACGAGACACACCCGGCTCCCGGGTGGGGTGGGTCTCCTGCCGGAATTTTCCATCAAAACTGATATGATGATCCCGCGTTACTTCTTTGGGAGAAGTTACGGGGTCGTCATACCGACAAGAGAAGAATGGAAGGCCGGCAGGGACAGTCTACCAGGAACTAGGGACGCTTGGTACACAGATGGCTCTAGGGCAGAGAAAGGCACTGGTTCGGGGTACTACTGCCGAAGGAATGGAAGGGGAACCTTCTTTTCCCTGGGGCGGTATGCTACGGTCTTCCAGACCGAGATATACGCTATACTGACCTGCGCTCAGAGAAACATTGAACTCGGCGGAAAAGGGATAGAATTATCACCATTTGTTCAGACAGTCAGTGCGGCACTTAGAGCACTTATGGCTCACAGGACGACCTCCAGCCTGGTCTGGGAATGCAAAGTGGTTGTAAATCGGCAGACCGCTCACAAAAACAAGGTCAGGCTACTCTGGGTCCCAGGGCACACCGGGATCAGGGGTAACGAAATAGCAGATAGACTTACAGCTTTGGGAGCTAAACACCCTTCAATCGGGCCGGAGCCATACACAGGTGCCGCAATGTGCCTGCTAATGGGCGAAATCCGGGGCTGGATTGAGAGGGAACATACTAAGGAATGGCAAGGAACTCAAGGATGCAGGCAAACCAAAGCGGTAATGGGACAGGACATCAATGTCGACTGGAGCAAGTGCATCGCAGGAGGCAGCAGAAATAACTCCCGACTCCTGACACAGATAGTGACCGGGCACATCCGCTTGAGGTATCACGGTCTGAAGATGGGAAAGGAGGCTACGGGTATATACTCGCAGGTGGTGCGAGGGTGCGGAAGAAACGCCTACCCATGTACTGGCTGTATGCCCAAAATTTGCACAGCTCAGACATCAGTGCTTGGGGGAGCCTTTCCCCACGTACGAAGAGATTAGAGCACTCGACGCGGGAGCCATATTGACCTTCTGGAGAAGGGAGGCTTACCCGCGTAGGGGATGCCGTGACGAAGGGTGGTACAATGGGTTTACAGCCTAAATGCCAGGGATCTTGGTGGTCCCCCCTTCATACTAATAATAATAATAATAATAATAATAAGTCTTCGATATCCTCAAATTGAGTATTTGTAAGAGTTTTTATGTATCGCGACAAAGTTCCTTTGATTAGACCGCGCGAACGCACTAAAATAGCTACTTCTTTAGAATGATAGGGTTTTTTGGTTAGGATTGATTGAAGATTATTTATAGCTTGCCTTAATGAAGATCACTTTGCCAATCCTAGTAGTTAAGTAGATGGATACACGGGTCCGATAGCTGCTTCCCAAAATGATATGTCCGTTCGGCTGCCTCGCACTCCGTAGATGTAGAATTGTAGATGATGAATTGTCGACTTCAAAACACGGCTGCTTTGTTGATGTCCGTGGTCGATATAAAAAATAGCGACATCTGTATAGAATAGATTTGCTTCTTGCAGATTGTTTTACTGAACTTTTTGATACACTAGTTAAATCAGCATCCGGCTCGAAGGACCATGTTGACGCGTGGGTAAAAGTTATTTTTTTTAATACAAGTAGATCTTTCTGGAATACCCACGTTTCACGTTAAATTAATGGCGAACAACTGATACTTGAAGTTGAAACGTATATGGATGATGATTAACACTTAAATTATGCTACCTAGCCTAGTATACTATAAAGTGCGTCATAATGAGCGTCTGTCCAGAGATTAAAGCGTAGCGTTTTACATATAGGGACACAACACTTAACATATATTTTTAATTTGTCATTGATAAAGCTATATGGCCATATGCACTAAAAAAGGATGAGATCGTTCCAATGTATAAAGCAGGGGAAAAACATAACATTACTAATTATAGGCCCATCTCACTCATATTTAATGTTAAAATTTTCGAAAGAATTATCTATAACAGGCTACATGATTTTATCCAAAATAATGACTGTTCCGGACGTAACCGAGGGCTGCTAGGGATAAAAGCAAGTGCGACGTATTTATTCTTTATCAATAATATATTCTACCTATTAGTAGTTTTAGCGAACGTTTCTCCGTCATTTGGCTCTCATATGCGCGAATCGATAAGGCGATTCGTGGCTTCAGGCCAATACGGTTAGGAGTGGTTTTATAATCATTCCTAGACTGCCACGACCTCAGTAGGGAGTTTACTCCACGAATTTAGAAGGTCACATGATTTCACAGTTTATTTTTGAACCTTAATGTAGTCTTGTCCCATACAATGACATAATCTCCAAACACCAATTTGGTTTTATGAAAAATATTGGTTCAAAAAATGCCTTAAACTATATCACACAAATATTGTACAATAACATAGATAAATCAATACCAACAATAGTCACTTTTCTAGACTTGACTAAAGCTTTCTATACGGTCGACCATAAGTTTTTATTAGATAAACTGTATTGTATTGGTAGAGGACAGGCGTTGGATCTTCTTCGAAGCTATTTGAATAACAGATATCAAACTGTTAAAATTAACTGTGTAGAAAGTGATAGTTTACTAATAAGTATGGGTTTTCTACAGGGTACGATACTAGGTCCACTCCTATTTATTTTATATATAAATGATGTTCTGAAGGAGATTCCAATATAATCAATTGTATTGTACGCAGATGATACTGCAATAATAGCAGCCTACAATACGTGGATGAAGGCGCATTCTTCCCAAAAATTGTTCAGGAATAAAGTTAATAAAGTTTTCATAGTTTAATAGTTTTCGATGCTGCAGCAATATCGGAAGGCGTTAGTTTTAATGATCAGTTAGATACGGTACCGGATCTTTTACAATCTCTGATACTGTTGCGTTTTCGGTTATATTCGATCGCGGTTAAAGCTGACATAGCCGATATGTATATTCGAGTGAATGTGATTAAGCGCGATCGCGGCGCACGAAGTAAGCCGTAGAGCCCTCTGATGGCGTCGCTACCTGCTGGTCGCTTAGCTTATAAAATAAGGCCGTTTAGCCATTGTGGCATTGATTATGTTGGATCTATGTTAGTGAAAATTGGCCGTAGACGAGAAAAAAGATGGGGTGTTCTCTTCACGTGTTTTACGACGAGAGTTGTTCATTTAGAATTAGCCCACTCGTTGACAGCAGGTTCGGCTATCATGGCTCTGCAGCGCTTATCAGCTAGAAGGGGTTGCCCTGTAGTTATGTACAGCGATGACGGGACAAATTTTCGCGGTGCATGTAGCAAATCAAAAGACGCGGTTAAGAGTTTAGATATGAATGAACAGAGAGGTTATGCGTTAAAAAATGGCATGCAATGGCTGTTTAATCCGCCTGATGCTCCTCACATGGGAGGAGCGTGGGAAAGGCTTGTTCAATCAGTGAAGACAGCATTGCGTGTAGTTTTAACTGAGCAAGTTGTAAGTGAGGAGGTTTTGTATACATTGTTAACGGAAATTGAGCATTCTGTGAACTCAAGGCCGTTGACACATGTGTCGGTGGATCCTCGCGATGCAGAAGCTCTGACGCCAAACCACTATTTAATAGGCTGATGTCTGACAAAATTAAATTAGGGAAGTATGACGTAGAGTCCGTTCGCTTGCGGACTCTAATGACTCTTTTGCCAAGGAAAAAGTGGGTTGAACAACAAGCGCCTCTCGAAGTTGGAGAATCAGTTTTGATAGTAGATTTGCAATCCGCTCGTAATACTTGGAAAAATAGTGTAGTAGAGGAAGATTTCAAAGGCGTGGACAATGTAATTCGAATAGCGAAAGTTCGAACAAATATTGGTGAATATATTAGGCCTGCGCATAAATTTATTAGATTATTAAAAGCTAGCGATGCCGATGTAAGAATTATGCGATGTATGTGTGTGGCGGTCCCCTCCTACCACCATATGCGGCCCGACGCGCCGCCTAGCGGAGCAACACGACGTGGCGAGCGCGAGGAGAGCTTAGAAGCTCAGTCACTTTCGTGAATCAGTCACGGCCTGGCCGCCGGTGCGAATAGACCTAGTCATCTTGTACATATTTAAATATAATCTAATCACAATCAGCACTCAGTATTATCTTTATTCCTTGTACCTTGTCTGCTCGTCCTTGCCTACCTTATCTTCTATTAGGGAGCGTAGAAGAAGAGATTCAACTAACCATCCAAAATCTCTAAATGTGTGTGTGTGTGCACGTATGTGTGATCTTTTATATTTTCTTTTGTACATGTGTTCGATGCCGTTTCCCTTCTTCAAGTTTACACGGTTTCCTTGGAGGCATAGGGCAAATGCCAGGGATTATGTACTTTGAATCCGTGTTCAATTATACTAGCAGCACATATTTGATTGTAGTGTGCAGTGTGACGTGTCGTACACAATTACGGAGATTTTGTACGGGGGGGGGGGGGAGAATTGTTCCGGACGTAACCGAAGGCTACTAGGGATAAGAGCAGTGCGACGTATTGATTTTTATTAAAATTTATCTTGCCTAGTAATATCTTGCCTAGGCGATTCGTGGCGATAGGCCAGTACGATTAGGAGTAGTTTTATAATCATTCCTAGACTGCCACGACCTCAGTAAGAAGTTTTACACCACGGATTTTGAAGGTCACTTTCAGTGCAGAAAAGCTAAAGGGCTGATCTGTGACTGCTAGGCCAGAGAGTTGAGTGGAGTGGCGGGAGGCGTTCGTGCGGGTACATGACTGCGTTTATAGGTATAGATATAGAGGAGCACGCGCACTGCTTCGAGTCCCTTCGGTAATCCTCAGAAAAGCGCCTTTCTTTTAGCGGTACCGAAGTATGTTTATTAGACCACAAATACGTACGAAAAAACCGACCTAAAGTAGCTCTATCTGTTATTGGTAGCTGGAAACATCAAATTATCCATACTAGGCATTATGTATACTGGGCACATCCCCCCTAATATATTTAAAAAATATGCACTTACGTAAATATTCATAGTTAATTTCGTCTTCGGATTAGTAATAAAATAGATAAAATATGATATTAAGGTAAGAGATTAAGTAATTGTATTCGTAGAAATGTTACGAATAGTTTAATTACAAATATAATACAATAAATTGAACTATTATGCTATTATATATACTAAATATTTTGTGATTCAAATTCATCATTTGTGACCATTTCAGTCTCGTCCTTTTCAGAATCACTGCATTCGTCGACAATTTCTACTTCATCAAATGTTGACTCAAGAAGACTAAAAAATTATATCAATTTTAAAATAAAGGAGACAAGTAACACATTTTTATTTCCAATACTCACTTTTTCTTTATGTAATTCTTAACTTCTCATTTCAATTGCTCTGTTGTATATATCTGTAATACGATTTATTCGAGAATTTTGACGACAATGATCTTGTGTGTTTAACCTATAGTACTTGTGTCATAATTCTAGCCCATCTTCTGCAAAGTATGCCATAGGAAGAGGGAAATTTCTAGCGATCTGATACCCGTGTACCAAAAGTTTGTGTGCAGTTGGGTTCATTTTTGTCCGCGGGTATGGCGTATAATATAATTCCATTTTCTCTAAACCTACTTAAATTAACAATTATTTATCTTACAAATTTATATTGCATTCTGTAATTAAATCAAGTACATGCTTGAGTTCGATTCTTTTTAGTATATTATAATTATTATTTTGTTTTAATATTTATTCATTAAAATTACTTAAAGTAATTAATTTGTAATTAATAATTTCTATAATTTTTTTTATTTTAAAATGTACCATTCATTCTTACATATAATTAGAAAAGCGTAAATAAAATCTAACATAGCTAACAAAATAAAATATTGTTATCAAAATACAGATTTAAAAAGTGCATAAAGACCATATTAAAACTGTAAAGTAGAAAATTTAGAACATTTAACGTCAAAATAATTAACTATAATAATTACTTGAAATTGTAAAATAATTTCTTTTTTCTTGGACAAATGAATAAGTAATTATATATTGTTAAAAATAAGTAATAGTTCGCACCTTTATCTTTGTCAGTTCTCTCCCAGTGCTTGGAAGGTTTGCGGTAACTTATATTCATTAAGTGCACAAAGGCTTTAATTACACAATGTAGAATACCTAGTCCATAATTTAATGAATTTTCCTTTGGTGTAAATTTATTTTTTAAGTCATCAAATGCAGTCGTTGTGAGATTACAACATGGGCATCTTGACGAAGACGGATTGTCAGTAATCGTATTCAAACATTTGCCGTCGAATAAAGTAGGGAAAACTTCATATTGAAGACGTACTGATTTTCCTTTTGCCAAGGTAAAGGTATAGGAAGAAAGAAACTTTATTTCTGTAAGTAATCGTGCGTACTTTTTTTTGTATTTTCAGGGGTTTCTTTCTCATAACAAAGTCTCACAGGTCTAAAAAATCTTATACTCATGGGAGTTGGGTTTATCCAATTGCACTTACTATTTGTTGAGTGAAAAAGTTGAATCACTCCAATACAAGTAACAAAGAGTGATACTTGAGCGTTTTTATTTTCATACTCTACATTTTCGAACTTTTGCTGAGGATTTTTATGACACGAAGAACTATCAAATCCTATTGATACACGCATCTGCAAGTTACGATATATTTCATCAGGCCAGTCGTGTATTATTGTGTTCGAAAATTAGTTTAATATGCGAAGAGAGAGCGAGAAGGTGCGAGAAGCTTGTCACCTTAAGTTCAAATTCGACGGTTTTCGCTAGCCCGCACGGCACCAATGTGGTTGCCATGGCAACGCGCGCTCGCTCGCTCCTACTCTGTCTCTCTCTGCCTGTTTCGCGAGCGGTCTTCTGCCGCTTTCGCTGATTTGTGTAGATTAGTACGTATTGCCGAATCACTGTGAGCGCTCGTACTTGCCTCACAGTGTCGTCCGTAAACAATATCGTTTGTTCACGCGTCGGTACTTTAATACTTTAACTTTCAGTTCTTTTCCTTAGATTTAAACACTTGTAAATACACACTATTCTCAATAAAGGTCAATGCCTTTTTTACGGTTATAAGTTCACATTAACTGTCGATAGTTTTGTTTATTGCCAACTCGTCCATCAAGATTCACAAGTCTCTTCCTTTTCGCGATACTATAAACAATGGTATGCAGTATCGTGGCAATAAGTGTATTGTGTACGGAAAAGTGTTTTGAATAGTGAAGGTGTGTTAAAGTACTTCGGCAGCCGTTCGACTATTCGAAGTCGCAACGGTCGGAGAGCGTCCAGAAACTTCCTGGAATACGCTCTCGCAGTTGGCCGCATCGAGCATAGTTGCTTGTTGTTGTTGTAACAATTTAGAAGTTTAGACGATTAGAGATTAGAGGTTTAGAGGCTAGAGGTCAACGTTCAAGATTGAATTTTCGAGGGACGCTACGAGTTCGCTATTTTGGAGAACAACGAGGGGTAATAAGAAGAAGACGGCCATATTGGTGCCGGATTCCCGCCAACTTCGGACGACGCACCCAGTACGCAAAGTCAACACGGGAGTCGACGGCACCGGCGTAAACGAGGTTTGAAATTCATTCTCCCTCTTTCTCCCTCGCTTGCTCTGTCTCGCTTTCGCTCACGTGGCGTCGTCAGGCCACGTTGAGGCAGCGTCAGTGCGGTGCTCGCTCTTGGTCTCGGTTTCACTCTCTTTCTCTCTTTCTCACGTTAGTGCATTCGCACTAAAGCTGTGCGCTGCGGGAGCCGGCTATAGTTCGTCCCGCTCTCCGCGCAAGCAGAACAGCTGACGCAATTCAACGGTCGGCGCTCGTTCAGGGCAGCCGGCGCAGGCAGTGCAGAGGTTTGGTTTTTTTCTCTCTCTCTCTCTCTCGCTCTCGTTAGTTTTTTTTTTAATTTTGCAATAATGGCAGATCCGGCTGGTGAATTGACCAAGCAAAAACGTACGAGCGGGTTTATACTCAACTTTAAGCGCAATACTGCAAAATTAGCGGCAACTGCTCGCACGCTGCCGAATATGCGCACACGATTGAGTTTGTTAGATACGTATTCGTCTGAGTATTCTCAGAGGGACCTGATTTTGCAGGCGAACAAGGCGGCTTTCAAAGGCGAGTCGATTTTGAAAACGATGAGTATCTTGAGGTTGAGACGGGTCTTGTTGAAGCTCAAGCGGATTTGTTACAGACTATCGAGGAGTTAGAAGTCACCGCGAATCCACCGGTAATCGCAGGCGCGCAAAATAATCAGGTCGTACACACACAACCTGTTCCGGATCCGTCGGAGTTCGCGAACATGCCGAAATATCAAATCCCGAAATTTTCCGGAAAAGCCGAGGAATGGGAGACCTTCAAGGAGCAGTTTCCTTCGATGGTGAAAAACAAGGCCAACTTGCCGGATGTATCAAGATGCAATATTTAGTAGACTCGGTTGAAGGGCCTGCAGCGCTCTTCCGTTGACGGGTGCTAGTTTTGGCTAGGAATGGCAAAAGTTGATGCGCAGGTACGATAACCCTACGAGACGTATGCATGCGTATATGGAATTGCTGATCGATATGAAACCGGTTAAGCGGAAATCATCCGGAGAGTTGATCGAGTTATTGGAAAAGGCGGAAGCCGCGCTTAAAACTTTCAAGGATGTAGGTTGCCCGTGCGAACACTGGGACAGTTGGCTTATCCATCTGGTCGAGCGCAAGTTGTATAATGATACGCGAGAAGGTTGGCGTATTTCGCAAGAGTCGGTGGTAGGTTTTTCGACATTTTCGGCTCTCGAAAATTTTCTCGAGACGCGTGCGTCATCGCTTGATCAGGATGCAGATGGTGGTGCGGAGTCGTCTAACAAACAGTCTAGTCAGAAGGGAAATGGTTCTAATCGTTCGTCTCGGCGCGAGTCAGGCTCAGCCAACGCAACTAGCACGTCGTCTGGTAATCGCAATGCCTTTGTAAAATGTAGCTTATGTAAGGGTCCTCATCAGCTTCAAGCGTGTCCAAGGTTCACTGGTATGTCGGCTTCCACTCGTTTTGAACATTGTAAAAAGGAGAGATTGTGTCTCGATTGTTTGAAATCTGGACATTTTTTGGCTGATTGCACCTCTCAGAGTCGTTGCGCCATTTGTAAGGGCACACGCCACACAAAGATTCACTCGGATCGACGACATGGAGGAGAGGCTGCGGATTCTTCAAATGCGACAGGTTATAAGGATTCTTCTGGCGCGCCTGGCAGGTCAAGTATGCTGGAGGTATCAGCGAGTACAACAGTGGTGGGTAGGACCCGGTTGATGGCCACAGCCAAGGTCTTACTTCAATCCGTAGATGGTAATTCGATGTACGCTAGATGCTTGATTGATCCGTGTGCAGAGATCTCTTTTATCACTCACAGAGTTGCGCAATGTCTGTCCGCAAAAATTAAGCCTGTTTCTGTGTCAATAGTTGGTGTTGGTGCCGGTTCCTCTGCGGTGTCGAAGGGTGAGGTTTTTCTTCAACTTAAGTCCAGATTGAACTCAGATTTTTGCTTGGAGTTTTCGGCGTTGGTGTTGAGGGAGGTTACGGGATTATTGCCACGAGAGGAAGTCGAGGTGTCCAATTGGGATCACATTAAGGGATTGCAAGTTGCCGATCCGGATTTTGCTCGTTCAAGGCGGATAGACTGCGTGCTCAGCGCAGAGGTGTACGCTGCTATTATTCGGCCAGGACTCAGAGTTGGTGCATCTGATACTCCTGTCGCTCAGGAGACCGTATTTGGGTGGATTTTGACGGGTAGAGCGTCTTCTGCTCCTGAGTCTGATAGAGCTCAGAGCGCTCAGGCCTGTCATGTGGAAGTAGAGCCATCAATTTCGACGTTAATAGAGAGGTTTTGGGAAATGGAGGAGATTTCCACCTCTAAAGTTTTGTCCGAGGAGGATCAGTATTGCGAAGATTATTTCGCAGATACTGTTTATCGGGATTCCAAAGGCAGATTTGTCGTTCGCTTGCCAATCTCTGAGAAGTTGTCAGAAGTTTCTTTTGCACACACGAGGCAGGTTGCTGTGGCTTGTTTGCTCCGCTCAGAGAAGCGTCGAGCGCAGGGTTCTAGGGTGGATGGTGCCTATAAGAAATTCATGGAGGAGTATCTGACTTTAGGTCATATGGAGCCTGTAAATAGTTCGCATCGAAAGGACAATACGTTCTATTTTACTCATCACCCAGTTTACTCGGCTGAGGTGGGGCCGGAAGGCAAATTTTGTGTGGTTTTTAATGGTTCCTTTGGAAAAATATCGCTGAACGACGTTCTTTTAACGGGTCGCAAATTGCAGTGGGATGTCACGATTATTATTTTGATGTGGAGATTTTCGAAGATTGTATTTACGGCTGATATCGTCAAAGAGTTTAGGCAGATCCTCATTCACCCAGACGACGTTGATTGGCAAAGAATAGTCTGGCGATCTGACGTTTCGAAGCCTATCGAAGATTATAGGTTGTTGACGGTTAAGTATGGTACGCGCTCCGCTCCATACCTCTCAATTCGAACTCTTCTTCAGCTAGCGAGTGAGGGAAGAGTAGAGTTTCCCTTAGCTGCGCAGGTGCTCAGACACAATATGTATGTAGATGATGCGTTTGTAGGCGCTGACAATGAGTCTGAGGCCATTGAGATTCGGAATCAGCTGATCAAGCTTCTGTCATCAGCAGGTATGGAGTTGGGTAAATGGGCGTCAAACAGTTCGGCTATCGTGGAGGATATCCAGGCGGAAAAGCAGAAAGAGTTCGCTGTCGAATGGGATGAGGCAGTTTCTGCTTTGGGCCTAAAATGGACACCATTGAGCGATTCGTTTCGTTTCGAGGTTAAGATTCCCGTTTCGCCAAAGGTTGTGTCAAAGACATCAATTCTGTCAGAGATTTCGAGGTTGTTTGATCCACTTGGTTGGCTGTTACCTGTATTAGTCAGGGCCAAACTCATGCTCCAGGATTTGTGGATTAATGGTATGGACTGGGACTCACCTCTCACAGGAGAACTTCTAGATCAGTGGCAAACGATGAGGTCTGATCTTTCCGACTAGGCTCAATTGCGAATTTCTCGTTGGTTTGGCTCTTCCTCGCAAACATCATGGGAGTTGCATGGGTTTTCTGACGCATCTCAGAGAGCTTTCGTCGTTGCAGCGTATATGGTAATACCAGGGCAGAAATCGACATTAATTATGTCCAAGACTAAAGTGGCTCCTATTAAGACGGAGAGTTTGCCTCGATTGGAGTTGTGTGGCTCGGTGTTGCTAGTTAGATTGTCGAAGCACCTTTTAGATGGACTTTTATTGAAGCCTGTATCAGTGCACTGCTGGACAGACTCCAAGGTGATTTTAGATTGGTTGAATGGCCACCCATCGAGATGACAGACTTTAGTGGCAAACAGAGTGAGTGAGGTGATAACTACTCTGCCTGGGGTGCAATGGCGTTATGTTAAGTCCGAAGACAATCCAGCTGATTGCGCAACTCGAGGGTTTCCGTCGGAGCAGCTTCAGCAGTCTTCCCTGTGGTGGGAGGGACCTGAATGGATCAGGAATGATTGGAGGAAGGTAATTGATGGATTGCCCGTGGATCTTTCGCCAGATGTAGTAAATGCACAGGTTGCTGTTGAGAAGAAGGTTGACGAGAATCAAGAATCACAATCGCTGTCTTATTTGGAGAAGTTTTCGAGTTTTCCAAAGATGCTGCGAATTTTGGCTTGTGTTTACAGATGGCGTTCGAAGGCAAACCCAGAGGAAATCGCTGCACTGAACATTTTACTGCTGAGGAGATGGAGGCTGCTCGAGTCGGTCTGATTCGTTATGTGCAAAGTCAGCACTACGAGGAGGAATTGCGGTGTCTCAGAAGTAAACAACGGTTGTCATCTTGCAGTCACTTGCTGCGACTTGTACCATTTATTTGTCCACAGGGCTTGCTCCGAGTTGGAGGCCGATTGCAGCATTCGTTCTTGCAGTACGATGAGAAGCACTCGATTATACTGCCAGCATCTAGTATTATAGTCAAGAGGTTGATTGAGGAGGTACATCGTCAGACTCTTCATGGAGGTGTTCAGCTGATGCTCAGTTCCCTCAACAGGACGTATTGGATTTCACGTGGGTTAAGAGTTGTACAGGGAGTTTATCGACGCTGTCATAGATGTATTCGCTACGCTGCTCAGAGTGTACATCAGCTAATGGCACCGCTTCCATCATATCGAATTACTCCCCATCGAGTTTTTGCATACATCGGTTTGGACTATGCGGGACCGTTTCCAATATTGTTCTCCAAGGGCAGAGATGCCAAGTCTACAAAGGGATATATAGCGATCTTTGTGTGTATGGTTGTTCGAGCCGTTCATATTGAAGTCAGATTCACCGCTCGGCGTGGACTTTGTAAGATGGTATTCAGTGATAACGGCACCAACTTCAAGGGCGCTGCCACAGAAATCGACAAGTTATTCCAGCGGGCTTCATCAGTATCGCAGGAGGTGGCAGCTGCATTGGCGAAGGACGGTATAGTATGGTCTTTTATACCTCCTAGAGCTCCTTATTTTGGAGGACTATGGGAGTCGGCAGTGAAAAGTTTTAAGCATCACTTCAAACGTGTCATTGGAGACACGTCATTAATGTTCGAGGAAATGTCAACAGTTGCTGCTCAGATCGAAGCATGCTTAAATTCTCGGCCGCTCTGCCCATTGAGCTCTGAATCCACTGATTCGGTGGCGCTTACGCCTGGTCATTTTCTTGTGAACGCACCTCTCAATGTATTACCCAAGTCCTTTGAAGACGTGAATCTAAAATCTCGCACTTGCAGGTGGAAGCTACTCTCGGTTATGAGAAACCATTTCTGGGAGCGATGGTGACTGGAGGTATTGCATAATTTGCAGCAGAGAAACAAGTGGCTGACTCCTGGACGACAGTTGGTCCTGGGCGACTTGGTGCTTCTGAAGGACGAGCTCTGCCCTCCATCCAAGTGGCCACTGGGTCGAATTACGGCGGTACATCCAGGGAAAGATGGTCTAGTTCGAGTTGTTACCATCCGTACTGCCAATTCCGAGTTCCAGCGACCAGTTGTGAAGGTCTTCTTTCTGATCTCAGACGAGAGTACGCAGAGGGCAGTCTCCAGCCTTCAACTTGAGTCCAGTCAAGACTGAAGAGTTTCCCAGTGTCATTAATCGAAGAGATTTTACACACAACACCTACACTGTAAACTCACTTAGCTCGTGAATAGATAGCATCCTAGTCGAATGTTTAAATGTAGATTCATTAGAGTCAAGTTTTTATTTTGTTCTTTAGTATTAGTTTTGCTAGAAATTTTGCATTAGATTATTCAAGAATATTGGCGAATTTAACCTTGTATCAAAATTTTATTGTAATGTTGTTAAACTTAAAGCACTGTTAACTTGTTGTTGATCGACTGTTCGTTAAGGAATTGATTCCAAAGAAATTTAGTGAGAACAGTTCGATCGGTAGAGTCATGGTAGAGATTAGCTTCTTTCGAAGTAGGCTTTCCTATCTTTAAATTTAATTTATTGTTATTGCCGGACTCTTTATTGCTGCGAGGCAGCAAGAGGGGCGGTATGTTCGAAAATTAGTTTAATATGCGAAGAGAGAGAGCGAAAAGGTTCGAGAAGCTTGTCACCTTAAGTTCAAATTCGACGGTTTTCGTTAGCCCGCACGGCACCAATGTGGTTGCCATGGCAACGCGCGCTCGCTCGCTCTTACTCTGTCTCTCTCCGCCTGTTTCGCGAGCGGTCTTCTGCCGCTTTCGCTGATTTGTGTAGTTTAGTACGTATTGCCGAATCACTGTGAGCGCTCGTACTTGCCTTACAGTGTCGTCCGTAAACAATATCGTTTGTTCACGCGTCGGTACTTTAATACTTTAACTTTCAGTTCTTTTCCTTAGATTTAAACACTTGTAAATACACACTATTCTCAATAAAGGTCCATACCTTTTTTTACGGTTATAAGTTCACATTAACTGTCGATAGTTTTGTTTATTGCCAACTCGTCCATCAAGATCCACAAGTCTCTTCCTTTTCGCGAGACTATAAACATATTGCTTTGCACAATCGCTCACCAGTAATATTGAGTAGCTCTTGTAAACTAACGCAGACCTCGATATCATTTATTATTTTATATTTACGCGGATAACATTTTCTTTTCTTTCATGACAATGGTATAACAAGGATAAATATCGCAGCCTAATGCTTTTGTATAAGCAATTATTGCTTCATATTGCCTTCTTGTGTACTCGTTTGTAATTAAGAAAGCTAAGGCCGAACTGGGTGTATGCCTTTCTCGAGGATCATTTATTTCGTTTTGTTCCATGGATATGCACCACGTTTTATTGGTATTACCAGACCTTGGTATTACCCCACCTGTTGCAACTTGTAAAGGATCATGTATTGACAATATTTTTATTAAAACTAAGAACCTACAAACTGCTACATATAACCTAAAAAACTCTCTAACAGACCACTATCCGATTTTTGTTGCTGTCAATAAAATCAAAACTAAGAAACCTGAACCCACTGTAATAATTAACTATAAAAAACTATTAAACATTGCTAGCTCAAGAGACTGGCACCAAATTATGTCAATACATG
Source organism: Nasonia giraulti (assembly GCA_016647725.1). NCBI lineage: Eukaryota > Metazoa > Arthropoda > Insecta > Hymenoptera > Pteromalidae > Nasonia > Nasonia giraulti. The sequence continues at coordinate 228,216 of QLYP01000136.1, read as the reverse complement.
ATCCTGATATGGCAATCGATCACTTGATAAGCGAAATTAAACTATGTATTAAACAAGCAAAAATGAAAATTAGTAAAAAGAGAAATAAACATAGAAAAATCTGGATTACAGATGCCATTGTTAAATCATGTGCTATAAAAGAATTATTATATAATATATGGCAAAAAAATATCTCAAATGAACAACTAAAGCAGGAATACTTAAATTATGCCAAAATTCTAGATAAGGTTATTATTGATGCAAAAATTAAACATGATAAAAATGTTGTAGAAAATAGTACAAATAATCCGAGAAAATTATGGAATGTTATCAATATTAAAATAGGTAAAAATAAAAAGTCTAATAATAGCATTAATTATGTGAAAGTTGATAATATTAGGTTTAATGATAATTTGGAAATAGCCAATAATATGAACAAGTATTTTTGCTAGGTTGGCCATAATCTTAGCGCTAAGATTAATAAATCTTTATCAGACACGATAAAAATGCCAGAAAGGAACTGAAAGTGAGCAGAAAGTCCATATTTTTAAATCCAACAAATGTATATGAAGTTGCGAATATTATAAACCATATGGAATTAAAAAATGGTGGCGTTGATAAAATCAACACTAAGACGCTAAAGGTGACTATATTATAGAACCGCTTGCTCATATTATAAATCTATGCATAGAAAAAGCTACCTGGCCGAATGCATTAAAAAATGCAGAGGTTGTGCCAATATATAAGTCTGGTGAAAGGCACAGTATGTCAAACTATAGACCTATCACTTTAGTGTCCAATATAGCAAAGATTTTTGAGAGAATACTATATAACAGGATCATTGACTTTGTTGAAATGCACAATATAAGTGCATCAATTTGGATTTAGGAAAAATATAGGCACGAAAAATACTATAAATTACTTATCAAATATTTTATATAATAATTTGGATGATAGTAAACCAACTATAGTCACATTCTTAGACCTAGCCAAAGCTTTTGACACTGTTGATCATGAAATATTAATTGAAAAGCTATCTTACATTGGAATCAAAGGGCAATCACTTGACTTACTGAGAAGTTACTTAAATGATAGACAGCAAGAAGTTAGAGTTAATAATGTCGAGAGTGACAATATGAAAATCAATATTGGGGTGCCACAGGGTACAATTCTAGGACCCCTTCTCTTCATACTCTATATAAATGATCTCTTGAATGAAATCCCAATTGATGCAATTTCATCTTATGCTGATGATACTGTTATTATAGCGGTAGGGAATTCATGGCATGAAGCTCAAACAAAGATGAATGAATTTTTATTGTGTGTTGATACCTGGCTAGTTGTAAATAAATTATCGCTTAATGTGGACAAGACTGTATATATTACCTTTGGTAACTACAGAGATAGTGTGCCCACTAATGCATGTATTAAAATAAGAAATAAACTCATAAATAGAGTTGAAAAATGTAAATATCTGGGAATTTTCTTTGATTTCAATTTAAGTTTGGATTACCACATACAGCATATTATAAAAAATACGAAGTATCTCGTCTATATTTTCTATAAAATATCTAAATGCATGACAACTGAAATAATGAAAATGATATACTATGCCTTTTTTCAACGCATAATTAACTATGGTATCCTAGCTTGGGGTGGAGCGTATAAAAATATTTTGAACCTTCTGCAAAATCTACAGAAAAGGATACTAAAAATTGTATATAAAAACAAATTTGGTCAAGAAAATCCTATGAGTTGAGTAAATTATATGCGTATGAATCTGTTTTATATCACTACTATATGATCTCAAAGATAAGTATCTCACATCGAATAGCAAAACTAGAAATAAAAGTATTATTATCCCTAAATATAAAAAGAAAATTACTACTATACAGAAACTAAACTACTAATAATGCTGGTTTTATTATAATTATTGTACAGCACCTACGCGTTTAACTTTAGTTCATTTTATTATGATTTCCTTAGTTCGACAAGAGAGACAAAGAGACTAATAGCTCTTAAACAGGCCTAGTGTACCTTGTTATTACTTTTCTCAGATGTTCAATAAATAAATTTTTTTCTATTCTCATAAACATGAAATTTTAATTCTACATAATCGAGATAGACTAGTTGATCGAGTTGGTACCCCGTGCTACCAACGTCTGGGGGTGGGGCATATAACGAGCTGACTGTCGTACTCTCGTTATGTCTCTCTCCCTCAGTACAACACATATATATACATATGTATAAATATTTATTATGTACATTCTTTCAGCAGCAAGGTAAGTGAGAGAGCAGAAGACCCAGCATGCGAACACAGAGAGAGAGAGAGAGAGAGAGAGAGAGAGAAAGAGCCGCGCGCGTGCCGCGAGAGGGAGAGTGGGAGAAAGCCCACGCTGGTCTCGCCGCCGCGTCCCGCGCAAGAGAACTTCGGTTCGTTCCGCCGAAGAGTACGGTCGAACGTTTTTGCTTTCTTCGTTGTGTCGAGAACCCTCGTGAATTTTGCGTCCGCGAAACCCGCGAGATTGACTCCAGCAAGCCGTGTCCTGGTGTGTCGCCGGTGTTATCACTCTGAGGCAACTTCACGCCGCGTGTCCGTTACGAGCTGAGCGACTGCTGCCGCTCGTCTTCCCGCCGTAGTCGGACGCACACTCATGGCCACGAGGCATCTACTCTGCTGCCCAGCGAGGGCCCCGGTCATCCGCTTGCGCCGTTCAAGACGAGCCACGAGGCATCCAAGCGAGACAGCACGGAAGCGAATGTAAGTACCTGCTCGATCGCTGATCTCTCTCTCTCTCTCTGCATTAGGCTTCGCTTTGTCTCTCTCGTTCCTTGCGCCGCTACTGTATTTGGCTGGTTTTACAATACATGAATATAATTCTAAACTCCACCTGCTCTTTGTGATTTCACGCCTGACTCTCCGCCTTTTCCCCGCGTTCACCCCTCTCGAATATGCGTTTACTTCATCCGCGATTAAGCTACGCAGCATAAGCACTCATGACGCCTCCGCGGGCTCACGTGGTCAAGGACGAGCACGTACAGCATATTGCGCTACGGGCCAGGCTTCGTATAACCTTCAAGAAGCCTGCAACGAGCTGCTGCATCAATTCCTCTCGATACTCTTTACTGATATAAGTATACTCGTTACTGATCCTTTATACACTGTAGTAAGCACCATTATATTTGGCCCAACGTGGGCCCAAGTTGCCGACACAATGAAGAAAGCGAGAACCTTCGACCGTACTCTTCGGCGGAACGAATCGAAGTTCCCTCGCGCGGGACGCAGCGGCGAGACCAGCGTGGGCTTTCTCCCACTCTCCCTCTTGCGGCACGCGCGCGGCTCTCTCTCTCTCTCTCTCTCTCTCTGTGTTCGCACGCTGGGTCTTCTACTCTCTCACTTACCTTGCTGCTGAAAGAACCATCAGCATTGTAAAAAAAATAAAATGACAGAGTTGTATAACTGTATAGAATAAGAACAAATCCTACGGAGTCATAAAAGACAACATTTTGGCGATTCTACACGTTTTTCCCGATTTTCTGGATGAAAAAAAAATCCTACAAAATTTTAAGGCAGATTTGAATTCAGCGAGAAAAAATACATAAAAATATCGCTTACGAACAATAAATAAAAAAAAAATTCCATTGATCTACAGTGACTTTTGTGATTTATTTGCGAAAACCGTCAACTTTAACGAGTTATCCTGGACCATACAGTAAACATCAACATTTCTGGTAATTTTTCTGTGATTTCTGATAGTTCGAACATCATCTTCCAAAAATTTCATGTTGATCGACCGACTGGATTTGGACTTATTTAATTTTGAAACAGGAAAAGTCGAAATATCCCATAGTGCGTTGTCACATCGCTTTAACTCTTCATCCAGTTGGCTTCGAATCTAAAAATCTACTCACGTTTTATTGCCTACTTTTTAATTATGTTCTTTTTAGTTTGCGTTTTAGTTATTATTTTTTGCGTATGCTATTTTCTCGTTTTTGTATAGATATACAGTGTATTTCAATGTATATTTTATAATTTCAAAATTATGTGTTTTAGTCTTATTTATTGACCTTGTTACTTGACTTTATTAACTTTATTCCTGAACAATTTTAGGTGCCGAAACCCGGGAATTTAGTGACGGGAAATAATGTAAAGTAAAAAGGTCGTAAATACGCCTTACGACGTTAAGTGATTCAGTCTAATCAGCAATTTAAGATCGGAGTGCCTGCGAAAATGCCGCGAAAGAGAACGACTAGAGCAGCTATTAAAGCCGCAAGTCAGGACTCTTTGTTGGCTATGCAGCCACCAGCCAAGAAGCCACGAAAGGGAGCTGCCCAGCCGAAGAAGACCGTGGCAAAACGGGCGAACTACAAGGGTAAGAAGAAGTCAACATCAACGTTACCAACACGGGACATAGCGCAAAATCAAGGACCAACTCCAAGACCGCTATCACCCGTCATCCGGGTTCTACCACCCGTCGAAGGAGAGATTGACAGGCGGCAGGGCAACGATGATTGGGAGGATGGTGATCGAGGCGCGGAGGACAACAGGTCATCAACGGGTGGAACTACAATATGCCTTTGCCAACTGCAGGAGAAAGAGGTTTGTTTAGTAGCACTGCGTGTCCGAGTAATATTAATTTTTTGCCTGTTCAGCAGCCAGCGGGCTCGCCGCAGAATGAGAGTGTTTTTCCCGATGGAACGCGTCTGAGAGTGCTTAATATAACGAATATCGGAGCGAAAGCGCCTGCGTCGAGCTCTAAAACGGAGTAACGGTCGCGAGGAGGCTTGCGCGTACTCAGAAAAAGTGGCGTTTACAATTGCAGGCGAGTTCGAAAAGCATCAAATTCGGAATGCCATAGCCGTGAGTAATTTATGTCTTCCATCGCAGACGTTGAGCCGAGAAGCTGTTCGTTACGTGGCAAAAGCTGAGTGCGTGTTTTTACAGCCTTATGAAAAATTTCGGCCCAAAATCATAATCAGTCAGGACAACTGGCATTGAATTGTCTCCCGAGTAACGCGCGCGGCTCAAGGAAGCGGACTAGCGCTTACGTCGAAACCCTTAGGGTGGGCGATACACGGCGCGGCGATAAAACACTCAGGAAAGCTGGAACATGCGGCCTGCGCGTAGGGACAATGGAATTTTTGTGATGCGGGGCCCGGTGGCGGGACTGCCGAGTATGACGCGCAACTCGATAGGCTCATAAAAGATTATTTCTCGCTCGAAAATCTCGGCTTGCAGACCATCGCGCGACCGAATGCGAAAAATGAGCGAGCGCGGGACATTTTGAAAACCACGACGTCGCGTATAGGCAATATTTGGCAAACGGGTTTTTTATGGAAAGAGTTTTTAGGTCAAAAATTTAATAGCTATCGATCTGCATTCAAACGGCTTTTATTGTTAGAGAAACGGTTAGATTGCGACGAACGTTATGCCGAGATATATTATCGCGAAATTCAGCGCCTTATAGACAGCGGTTATGCGCGTAAGATCAACAATGATGTAGCTAGATTTAGAATTTGGTATTTATCGCATTTCGGTGTAACAAATCCAAATAAGCCGGGAAAGGTTAGAGTAGTTTTCGATACTGCAGCAAAATCTGAAGGCGTTAGTTTTAATGATCAGTTAGATACGGGACCGGATCTTTTACAATCTCTGATGCTGTTGTGTTTTCGGTTATATTCGATCGCGGTTAAATCTGACATAGCCGATATGTATATGCGAGTGAATGTGATTAAGCGCGATCGCGGCGCACAACGGTTTCTTTGGCACGGCCGAGATCGAACAGGAAAACCCGAAATTTATAAATTGACGTGTTTACTTTTCGGAGTGAAGTCCTCACAGTGCAGCGCAATTTATGTTAAGGATTAAAATGCGAATTTATTCACACCGTCGAAACCGGATGCAGTTCAACGCGTAAAACGCGATAGTTATGCGGATGATTTTCTTTCTAGCCGGGAAACAGTCGAAGAGGCTACGCGATTAGTGCAGGACATCATCGCAATAAATACGAACGAGAACTTTACAACGCACTTGTGGGCCAGTAATAACAAGAGGGTAATAAGTACGTCCCCGGGGGCTTCCCGCTCGTCGAAATCAGTCAAAGAGGGTATCTCCGACCGAGGGAAAGAGCGCGTTTTAGGCATGTTCTGGGATACGGAAAATGACACTCTAGGATTTAATCTGGGCATGAATCGCGTAGCAAAGGATTTGATTGAAGGGAATAAAAAACTGACAAAGCGCGAATTCTTGAAGGTTATCATGTCAATTTACGATCCTCTCGGTTTGATATCACCTTTCACTTTGAAATCACAAATTTTAATGCAGGAAATTTGGCGCAGCGGTGTTGGATAGGATGAACAAATACGCGACGAAGAGTTTGTAGGATGGTCGGCATGGATAGCGCTTTGCGAGATTAAGTCATGTTGAGTGCCGCGATGCTTAACGCCGAAAAAATGCGCGTTTTCAGAAGTTCAGTTACACGCATTCTGCGATGCTAACGTGACTGCTTATTCTGCTGCTATTTATGCTCGTTTTGTTGTTAAAAATGCACCTGCACATATTGTTTTAGTCTTGGCTAAATCGCGCGTAGCGGCGCTGAAGCCGCTGTCGATACCGCGACTCGAACTGCAAGCTGCGTTATTAGCTGCGCGTTTAATAACGACGGCCGAAAAAGAATTCCCGATCAGCGTTGATCGTCGTTTTTCATGGTCGGACTCGGCGACGGTTTTACAATGGATAAAATCAGAACCGAGGACGAAGCAGGTATACGTCGCGCACTGGCTAGGGGAAATAAGTGATCTTACTACCTGCGCGGAGTGGCGATGGGTCCCTACAAAGCTTAATCCGGCTGATTTGGCGACGCGTTGGAGAAGTAATTCTGTTTCAAACGATAGTCCTTGGTTTTTTAGACACGATTTTTTGCGAGAATTAGAAGCGAATTGGCTGGTACAAAGGCCGTTGACGAAGGTACAGTTTAGTAAAGAAAATAATAAAAATGACTTTTCTCGCGAATTTTTAGAGAATTGTTGGTACAGTAGAGTGGAATCAGATTGTTTTTCGGATGAAATATTGGCTATAAAGCATGAGAAGCAAGTAAAAAAGAGTAGTGAAATTGAAAATTTAAATAAAAAGCCGTTTAGTCATTGTGGCATTGATTATTTTGGACCTATGTTAGTGAAAATTGGCCGTAGACGAGAAAAAAGATGGAGTGTTCTCTTCACGTGTTTAACGACGAGAGCTATTCATTTAGAATTAGCCCACTCGTTGACAGCAGGTTCGGCTATCATGTCTCTGCAGCGCTTATTAGCTAGAAGGGGTTGCTCTGTAGTTATGTACATCGATAACGGGACGAATTTTTGCGATGCGTGTAGCGAATTTAAAGATGCGGTTAAGAGTTTAGATATGAACGAACACAGAGGTTATGCATTTAAAAATGGCATGCAATGGCTATTTAATCCGCCCGGTGCTTCTCACATGGGAGGAGCATGGGAATGGCTTGTTCGATCAGTGAAGAGAGCATTGCGTGTAGTTTTAACTGAGCAAGTTGTAAGCGAGGAGGTTTTGTATACATTGTTAACGGAAATTGAGCATTCTGTGAACTCAAGGCCGTTGACACATGTGTCGGTGGATCCTCGTGACGCAGAAGCTCTGACGCCAAGCCACTTTTTGATAGGTTGTTCGTCCGGAGAAATTAAATTAGGGAAGTATTACGTAGAGCTCGTTTGCTTGCGGAAATAGTGGCAAATTGCGCAATCGTTTGCTGATGCGTTCTGGAAGCGTTGGTTGCGTGAATATCTACCGACTCTTTTGCCAAGGAAAAAGAGGATTGAACAACAAGCGCCTCTCGAAGTTGGATATTTAGTTTTTATAGTAGATTTGCAATCCGCTTGTAATACTTGAAAAAAGGGTGTGGTAGAGGAAGTTTTTAAAGACGAGGACAATGTAATTCGAATAGCGAAAATTCGAACAAATAGTGGCGAATATACTAGGCCAGTGGGGAGTTTTACTCCACGGATTTTGAAGGTCACTTTCTGTACAGAAAAGCTAAAGGGCTGATCTGTGACTGCCAGGCCAGAGAGTTGAGTGGCGGGAAGCGTTCGCGCGGGTACATGACTCCGCTTATAGCTATAGATATAGAGGAGCACGCGCACAGCTCCGGGTCCCTTCAGTAGTCCTCAAAAAAGCGCCTTTGTTTTAGCGGGCCCGGGTTTTCGGCGGCGTTTAATGAGTAGAGCGTCAGTTCTCGGCGACAGCTTGTGAGAGATGGTCACACAAGGACCTGATTGTTAGGAGATTTCAATAAAGTCCTAATATCTGATCAACAATGATTTCACAGTTTATATTTGAACCTTGATGTAGTCTTGTCCCATGTAACTTAAAGTTCGCGTTCGCGTTTATTGCGATGATGTCCTGCACTAATCGCGTAGCCTCTTCGACTGTTTCCCGGCTAGAAAGAAAATCATCCGCATAACTATCGCGTTTTACGCGTTGAACTGCATCCGGTTTCGACGGTGTGAATAAATTCGCATTTTAATCCTTAACATAAATTGCGCTGCACTGTGAGGACTTCACTCCGAAAAGTAAACACGTCAATTTATAAATTTCGGGTTTTCTTGTTCGATCTCGGCCGTGCCAAAGAAACCGTTGTGCGCCGCGATCGCGCTTAATCACATTCACTCGCATATACATATCGGCTATGTCAGATTTAACCGCGATCGAATATAACCGAAAACACAACAGCATCAGAGATTGTAAAAGATCCGGTCCCGTATCTAACTGATCATTAAAACTAACGCCTTCAGATTTTGCTGCAGTATCGAAAACTACTCTAACCTTTCCCGGCTTATTTGGATTTGTTACACCGAAATGCGATAAATACCAAATTCTAAATCTAGCTACATCATTGTTGATCTTACGCGCATAACCGCTGTCTATAAGGCGCTGAATTTCGCGATAATATATCTCGGCATAACGTTCGTCGCAATCTAACCGTTTCTCTAACAATAAAAGCCGTTTGAATGCAGATCGATAGCTATTAAATTTTTGACCTAAAAACTCTTTCCATAAAAAACCCGTTTGCCAAATATTGCCTATACGCGACGTCGTGGTTTTCAAAATGTCCCGCGCTCGCGCATTTTTCGCATTCGGTCGCGCGATGGTCTGCAAGCCGAGATTTTCGAGCGAGAAATAATCTTTTATGAGCCTATAGAGTTGCGCGTCGTACTCGGCAGTCCCGCCACCGGGCCCAAAACGCAAACTAAAAAGAACTTAATTAAAAAGAAGGCAATAAAAGTGAGTAGATTTTTAGATTCGAAGCCAACTGGATGAAGAGTTAAAGCGATGTGACGACTCGCAGTTCGTTCCCCTGCAGACCCGAGCACTCAAGCCGCCGAAAACCCGGGCCCGCTAAAACAAAGGCGCTTTTCTGAGGATTACCGAAGGGACTCGAAGCAGTGCGCGCGCTCCTCTATATCTGTAACTATAAGCGCAGTTATGTACCCGCACGAACGCCTCCTGCCACTCAACTCTCTGACCTGGCAGTCACAGATCAGCCCATTAGTTTTTCTGCACTGAATGTGACCTTGAAAATCCGTTGAGTAAAACTCCCTACTGAGGTTGTTGTAGTCTAGAAATGATTATAAAACCACTCCTGACCATACTGATCTGTCATCACGAATCGCCTTGTCGATTCGCGCATGTGAGAATTGAATAGCGTAGAAACGTTCGCCAAACTAATTATTACTAGACAAGATAAATATTAATAAAAATAAATACGTCGCACTACTCTTATCACTAGTAGCCCTCGGTTACGTCCGGAACAGCGCAAAAAAAATATAAATTATTTTCTTACTGTGATATGCAAATGTTTGGCGGTAAATAAGTTATCTCTAAACGTGAATAAAACAGTTTGTATGACATTTGGAAGCTATCGCAACAGTGTACCGAGGCATATTGATGTAAAAATTCAGAATAAAAAGATAGCTAGAGTTAAGAATTACAAATACTTGGAAATTGTCATAGATTTCAATCTAAAATGGGATAAACACATCCAATATATAATAAAAAAAAACAAAGTATCTAGTCTATATTTTTCTGAGAGCTAGACGAGCCCAGGCGAAAGCATTGCTTAGCATAACAATTTAAGCTAAATTTGTCATTTTTATTAATAATATAAGTGCAGTGGATGTCAGAAAGTTCACACAATGTAAAAAAATACTAATTATCACACTGTTTTCTCATTGACTTAATCTGGAAATTAAGTATCTGGAAAATTTATTAAAATTAGTCTTATCAGATGAACGAAAATCATTCGCACATGCAGATCGTCAGACTTTGCGTAAGAATTGCGCTTTTCGATCTCTTCGGCTCTCTTTGTTACTCCGTTCGCCGCCGCCGACCTCCTTTGCAATAGCGCCGCGGCCGTCGCGCTCACTTCCCCTTACGTGCTTTTCCGCTGGGCGCTGGGGTAAGGGGATTTTTCTTTCTTGACTAGGAAAGTGAAAAGTGGAGGGAAGTTTTTCGGACTAATTCCCCTAGACTCAGTTTTTTACGCAGATCACGATGGTATATAAATGTTGTATTGTTTTAGAATCACCCTGTATTGTTTTAAAAGCCTGAAACAAATCACCATGCAAAATTTTAGCCCTCTAAGTATGATAAATTTTAATTGAGAGCAAAACCAAATTCTCAATGATGCTACGATTATTTTTTTCTATTTTATTTTTGCTCACAATTAAAATCTATCATACTTAGAGGGCTAAAATTTTGCATGGTGATTTGTTTCAGGCTTTCAAAACAATGTATCTACTTGTTTTCATATCAAGTGCTGTAGTTTAAATTTTCATGTAAACACCCATGTGTAAATTTTGCCCCTGGAGCCATGGGCTTCGGTGTGGATTAGCTAACAAAGATAGTCAAGTAAAAATTGTTACGCTAGCTTGTTTCTACATAATAAAAAAAGGATTGCTACCACAAATTAAACATTTTGCATGTATACAATGTATATAAGGCATTATAATGTTAGAGACTGCCTGCAACTGACTCGAACACTGAGTTGGGAATATCTGTCAAGAACATCACATTTACACTTCATCATTGATAATCTTGAACACACAAATTTTACTTGATGTTTCTAATATCCAAACCCACATGAAAAGTGTATACATGTCGATGTGAGTGTTGAGTGTTGTCATGTTTGTATACATGCATGAATATGTGTAAGGTTAGGTATTTTAGACGAAATAAGTGAGGTTATCTCTGGCGTATAGTACATATTCAAACATTTTCCACCTAGACCAGCTTTACAGGAGATCAATATAGCATATAATATTGCTATTTGTTGATATCTTACTATTAATCGCAAATACTTGGCATGTAAAATATCTTATTGTCAGAAAACTAACTCCGCTCCATTTAACTCTGTGTTAATCGCTGGGATGGTGGCGCCATCTTGGTTAGTTATATCTATGGACTTCTCCCCGGTGTCAGGTTCCAATAGAAATAACCGTAATATATGGCAAAGTTTACAGAGAAAAATTCTTAAGATTATCAATAAAAATACTTTTAGTATACAAGATAGTCTATTAAAACCAGAGCAACTTTTTAATTTTGAATCCTTTAAAATCCATTATAATGATCTCAAAACTCAATTCCAATTGTCTACAAGTGTTACCCAGAAAAAAAGCTTAATTATACCAAAGAGCAAAAAACGAGTAAGTGGTAAAAAACGTTATAATAATGCCATTATAAATTATCATATACTACTAAATGAGCTCAAGGAATTAGATATAAGCCAAACCGTGGCAAAAAGTAAACTTACGATTTGAATTAAAACCAAAACTTAGTTTTTCAAATAGTTTTAAATTTGTTAAATTTGTTAAAGTTTAAGAAAAGAAAATGTAAATAGTGATTGTTGTAAGGATCTGATAAGGAAATTATCTTTAGTTTTAAATTTTTCTGTTATATACCAAGCTTGTACACAAGTAACTTAGTTTACCTCTACAAGGCTTGCTTGTATGTGTACTGGTAATGTATACTATGTAAGCTATTATCTTGGCTTAATAAATAAAAAAATAGATGTGTAGCACTTTACCTTTGTTTTTAAAATTTCCAAAATTTCTTGCGTTTATATCTTCCTTAAAGTCTTGTGTTTCAAAGTTCTTGCAATCATCGATTCCTACAATTTTAATCTTAGGATTTTTCAATTCGTCTTCCATAACCTCACAAACACCGTCTAGGTCATGTTTCAATACCTCTTCTGTTAGCGAGACACTCTCACTGTTCAAACAAGAGATGATGAGTTAATTTCTTCTGTTGACCTACATATTTGTAGTTTGAATCGTTTTTTTCAGTAGTTAAACACTGAATCACTTTATCTTTAATGTCAACTGGTTTGTCACCTACTTTTTTCACTGTTTTTTTAGGTTTTTTTTCGGAGTGGCTTTGGAAAACTGGTTATCTATGAATACGATAGACTTGTTGAGATCCTCTCGTTTGGCTTTATTTGCAGTTTTTCTTTTCAAAGAGAGTATTTTTCATTTAGTTTACTAACTAATTGTTTCAGTAGAAAATTTTCGTTCTTAACAAGTTTTTATTTTTCTTCAATGTCGATTTCAAGCTAGTCTGGTGCTGTACTTGATGCACTTAGTAAAAGTTCGCTTCTTATTTCTTCTGATTTGCTCAGTTTTATTTGAGCAATCAACAATCTCGCTGCGTCATTTAAACTTTCTTCATCAATTTTTAAGGTTAGGTCTTTGCTGCCATGCTCTGGACAGATTATTAGACTTCCACTAATGATTTCAAACTTAGTTGATTTTTCAGCTAGACAATTACGATGATATGCTGCATCGCAAATAACACAAACTAGTGTCGTAGTTGTTTTTAGCGTGTGACAAGCAAAATTACTAACGCACTTGTCAGAAGGCATTCGCTCTCCTGCTATGATTCTTTTTTCCGCCAAACATGTTCTACTTATTCAAATTAAAATCCCTGCATTTATGCTGAAACTACTAGTGTACAAAGTTTCCTACTAAAATTTCAGCCCAAAAGATCAGTGGACAATGGGTAAGTAGGGGTAATTTATATTTAAGCACGGTTAATTTTAGGGTTTTATTAACAAGTATTACTAAAAAAATATTAATTATTTTCTTAAATTTTGTAATTTTCCCGTGTGATTTTTTTTTCAGGGTTTGAAAGTGTTGTGTCCCCTTAAGGGCATATGAAGACTGATCTTTTAGTTTTTATTGGTGAAAAAACCATTTTAAGTTTTAGTTAGGGCGCACAGTTTAAAGCAGTTTGGGAAATAAGGGCCAACCTAACACACAAACACACACACATATATTATTTTCATTCTTACAAAATATTTTTCAATTAAAATATATTAATGCAAAAAGTTCTTTTCTATAAAATTAATCTATTTGATCAATCCTAATAAATGTGTTTTTAACCCTATAATGTTACAGGTTCGATTTTGGGGTCAAGTTATTGATGAGCTTGAGAAAAAAATAACGGTATTTTCAGATGATGATGATACTGAGGATGATGATGATGATCATGATAATGACCGTAAATGTAATCATGATGATCATTTAAGATATGTACCATATCTTCTAAAAAAGAAAAAGAAATGTAAATCATCTGCTCACGAAATTCTTATGGATGATATTCGCAAGCGTCGATATTGTTTAAAAAAAATATCTCATTCATCAATATCATTAAAAAAAGATAGTTTTTCAGCTATATTAGAACTTGTAAAAAGTAAACCACAACTTAAGAAGGTAAACATTTTTCAGCTGTTAAATTTATAACTAAAATAATATTTTTTTGTAACACATGCACGATTGTTGTGTACCGAATACATATTAATCATTTTAAGAACAATTTTTTCCGACCACCTTCAAAAATGTGGGTAAAAGAGATGTCCGTTTGGAAGCTTTTGTTTAACTCAAAGAAATTTGTACAAAGGTTTTTAGCCTCTCAATGTTTTCTAAATAAAAACATTAACACAGAAATATGATGTGCCGCGTTGAAAAATGGTCACCTCAGTGCTATTTATAAGCAATGATAACGCAATAATTGATACATGCGTACAGGAAATATTATTTTCACTTTGGACAAGAGGGTCTTTTTACTTTGCGTATTTACATAACACATCTCCAACTTACAATGCGCACTTACCTTTGAATCATCCTTGCCTGCTATTGATACTTTATAATTCAGTTGAAAAGGCTTACTCTTGCCCTAGGTGTACAATATACTATTTACTTTAATAATCAATATCATTTTTAAGGCTTCTGATCGCGTTTTACCACCATTGAAAAAAGAATATAATTTACATGAATTGCTGATGGAAAGTATTAAGAGACCACCTAAACCATTAAGATCTGCTAGGAATGCCAAAACGTCCGATCAAAATATTTTCTGGCTAGACGTTGGTAAATATACTTTAGCAAATTTTAACCTATGTTTAAAATAAAAATGTAAACTAAAAACTATTCAAAATCATCGTTAAGTATATTAAAATAATTAGTGAAAATTGTATATACATATATGTATATTGTAACGAGTTGAGCACCGCGGCTAAATCATAGCGGTGAGTAGGGAAAGAAGAAGTGAGAAGAGAGGGAACGCGATCCAGTCGTTTAACGAGTTATTCGTTGATCCAATTTACACCCCGTTACATTGGCGCCCAGTTCGTGGGTTACTTACAATTAGAAAGGAACGCGCAAATATTGTAATTTTCGCGATTTTCGGCGCAAGCGAGAAACCGTTGCAAATTTCAGAAGGTCGCGCGAGCGACGTAAACACGAGCATCCCCGTGTTGTTTACGTCGCGCTCAAATCAGGCTGAATAATAATCGGAGATTTTTGTTGCCAGGCCGAGAACAAATATCTACCGATATTATCACACGATGTAGAATTAAACGACTCGGAGCAGAGGAGCAGCGAAACTTGAAGCTGACACTAGTATCGCATGCTCTCCGAGTCGAATAATTTTCTATTTGTTGTCGGGAGAATTTTAAAGCACTCTCGCTAAGATAGAGAGTAGCATAATTATTTTTTCGTGACGTCTCGTGTGAAAGCAGAGCGTATATTCGAAATTGTAAGTTGTTTAATTATTAACAATTAAACAGCAAAAGGCATCAAAGCGGCAACACAAACGCGTGTAGCCGCAAAGTAAAGTCCACGCACGCTATAGTGGAGCGAAGCACGCAGCGGCGTGAGTGTGTGAGAGGGAGTGCGAGCGCTTGCGATATATAGAAGTAGAAAATAGAAGTAATTCTACGAGAACGCGACGGGCGCGAGGTATATAGTCACTTCCACGGGAAGACGCGGAACAGTATACGCCCAGTTTTCAGCCAAGAAGACCTCAAGATTTATCAAGAAGAGAATACACTCAACTCGCAGATCGAGATATACGCGTAATTCCGCGAAAAATATTTTCGTCTTTTTTCAGGTGTATGAGTGCGTATATGCCTGTAGCACAAACTGTGCGTTGCAAGTGAGAGCACAGCGGTGCTTCAAGTGCGCGCGCCAGAAGCAATTCGTGCTTATCTGGCGTAATTAAAATTTTTTTACGGATTTCGCTCCGATTATACGAATTCGATTTTTCGTTTTATTTGATTTTGCGTAATAATCTAAGTCACAGCGACGCACATAGGTGTGCAAGTGTGTCAATAGAAAGGTTGTATTTTTGCAGCTTACATTGTAGCAACAAGAATACAATCTAGGGGCTATCTGGAGTGAGTGCGTAGGATAGGGAGCTGCCACGTCGTTGTTGCGTAACCGCAAAACGTCGTTCAAACGCAGAAGACACACCAACATGGCGAATAAAGTAGAATAGAAAAGGTCGTCGAGAATCGGTGCTTGGGCATCGACGAAGAAGAGATGGGCGACGCCCTCGAGAGTATGCAGTTGGAGCCAGCCGGCAAGCGATTAGATTGCGTTGCTAGGCTAAACAGATGGCTCCTCGGAGAGTATACCGAGTCAGAGTCTAGAGAGAGCCTGGACGCCTCGACAGTAATGGCGCGGGTGAAGAGGGAAGAACTGCGTAAGTCATTCATCGACGCAACAGCTAAACAAGTATCGACACGCTCGATTTATACGAGCGATTATGACGCCGAACAGCCGCACCCTCTGAAGCTATTACAACAAGAGATCGAGGCCAACGAAGTCGTGATGACGCCGGCGATCGAGATGAACTACGGTCGACCGGCGCAAGGATTAGGCCAACTGACAGGGCCTAATCTACAGCTGCTAAACGCACCGGACACGTACCAGCCTGCAGATATTAAAATTTCAAAATAAAAAAAATCTCATTTTATAGATCTCAATTAGCCCTTTCGACCTACGTTAATTAATTTATAATCCCGTTTTTCGTTTTCCCAGGAAAAATCGAAATATAATTTTCAATTTACCTCTACTTAAAATAGCCATATCTCTTTGAAAAATGATTATTTTTTACTCTACCAAGCATGAAAAAAATGCCCCTGCGCTAAATTAATTTTCTCGCGTGTTAATTCTTAAAACTATTCAATAATTATTATTGTAAACCATAAAAAACCGTCGTGGCATTTCCAAGCCAATTATTTGCGCATTGCGCATGCGCGACAGAATAAAGGTGATACATCATCAACTGCAGATCAGCTGATGCTACACGCACGGAAGGACTTTAGAAGTTATTTTTCTTAACGTACGTGTTTCTATAATTATTAGATAAAGTGTTCTTTTATCATTATTAAGTATATTGTGTGGTTAAGTTGACCGTATGAGTCGACAAAAAAGCTATGTTTTAATTGAATGACAATTGAAACATAGCTTTATGTCAAATATAACCATACTTTTACACCTGTATCAGTATTTATTTTGAATTATTAGTTTATTCATTTTTTTCTATTGAATTCGAGTTAAATATCACTAAAAGTAGTTTCTCCTCTTAAAATCTGAAAACGATTTCAATAAAAAAATAAAAGGTACTTCAAATGTTACAGATATAATGAAATCACTTTCATCTGACTCCCCTAAAAAGAAGACTGACATTATTCGTATATCAGATTTGAAAAAGTTATCACGGCAGTCTATTTATTCATGAAAAGATGCAGTAAGAGATCCCACTAATGAGATGAAAATCTTCAGAGCAATTGAACTGCAGCAAATTGATGTTGCTGCATACTTGAAATTATTAGGTGAAAGTTTGGCCATGATTAGTGAAAGGCTGAAGGAACAGAATGGACAAATCACTGTTTTGGGAAGTCTTTCATTCAGTACGCAACAGGTTCCTGCCATTGGAACTCAAAACACAAATCAGTATATATACCGATAGCTTTCTCAAGAAATGCTTAATGATGTCTGACCTACCGGTGATGCATTCACCTCCTGAATATGTACAAGCGTATCAATTTCACAATCAAGGTCAAGTAGGCACTTTAATCAGTAGTGTCTGACTTTTGAGATAATGTAGCTTGGTGGTCATTGATAACTCTCAGAGTTCTAACACAAAGCCTAAAAAGAAGTGCTGATGACAAGCGTGAAAAGGAATTTCTGAACGCATTCGAAAGTGAATGTACAGATGATGTAAATTTTTGAAAGCAAAAGCCTCGGCTCAAAAGTATTTTTTCTTCAGAACAAGAAGGCTAGATGGCAATTGCTTCTTTCGAGCTTATAGCTAGCTACGCATATTTGAAAAAACTAATTAACAATAAAGAGGAGTATGAGAAATTTCAAGATCTCGCACGTAAGAGTAAAGATAATTTAGTTCAGCTGGAGTTTTCTCAATTCACAGTAGAAAATTTTCATGACACGGTATGTTTGTAATATTGAGATAGTTGATATGATGTTAGTTGATATGATATTAATGA
>QLYP01000136.1:166811-200382 GCA_016647725.1 Nasonia giraulti | reverse complement strand
CCCTCTACACACGAGCAGCTCTCCTCTGGTGGCTCGGCCATTACAGAGGATAGGGAGGTCTTTTGTCCACTCAATAGATATCCTCCCGCTTTACTAACCTCGGGTCTCGAATCCTTCGCGTTCGCGTATTAACCCTTCGCAGACCGTTTCAGTATAAATCACTTTCATTGCTCACACCATACCTTATAAACATCCTTTATTAAACAATACTCTTGTAATCCACTTTAAAATTGTTGTGTGTAGTGAATAGTATATTTAAACTTTCTCTGTAGATCTTCAATTCTTCAAACAGACAAAAATTGTTATAACAGAAATACTTCATATTATACGAAATAAACGGTCTTTTTTAATTTTTTTTTACATCGTTCATAATTGTTATTGTTAGTATAATTTAAAAAAATTAGATTGCAAATTACTTCTATATCTATGTACAAAGATTTAAAAATTGTGTTCTTATTAAAGTTATCAAATTACTTTAATTGGTGTTATAATTCTAGAAAATGTATATTAATACAGAACCAAAGGATTTCCTGCAAAATAGTTTTATTCTGATCAATTTTTATGGAACAGATACTTGTTTTTTATGGAATGAACAGGAGTTTGCTTGTTTCCCGTATTCACAAGATAAACGTTCTACTCCCGTCCTAAACGTTTTAAAAGCACCAGCAAAAATCAAATGTTTTCGAGAATTCAATCAAAGGATATTCATTCTTTGTTATCCAACTGGAATTTACAAATTGACACAGAACTATGAATTTGCTCTTCTAAGCAAAGCTGGCATTGAACTTGGTTCAAGTTTTTACGAGGTTTTAACACCAATCAATGGAACTTTAATTTTAGAAGATAAATAAGAGAAAATTTCAAAAAAACTTTCTACCCTAACTGAAGATGATGATATAAATGTATTATTGAACATTGATAATACTGATAAATGCTTGTATGAATGCTTTTTGCCAAGTGACTGCAAAAATATGGATAATTGCTGCTTATTTGCTCACGATAAAAAACTTTTTAAAATATGCCAACAAAATATCAAAATAATTTTTAACTGTGATCATTTAATAAAAAGTATTAGACCAATTCAAAAACATCATAAGATATCTGAAATAATTTTACAAACGAATACAAATATTCTAATTTTAATACATGTATGGCTAAAAAATTAAAGTTTGATAAAATTCGTGTGAACACAAATGTGCAATCAGTGCATGCTGTAAATATGGATAACATGCTCTTTTTTGCATATTCCGATGAGGATAGAGTTGTACATTATACCACAAAAATGCAAATTACTTTTATATCTATGTATAAAGATTTAAAAATTGTTAAGTTCTAAAATGTTCATCAATTGTTTTTATTAAATAACTTTGAAATCGTGTACAAACACCTTATTCTATAATCACAAACTATTTTTCTATCATATTAACTTACAAAGTATATAAACATCCACCTAAATCTTTTTCATTCTCTTAAATGAGATCGTTAACAGAATTAATTTATGCGAAAATAATTAAAAAGGTTTGTGATGAGTAATATGAGTAATTAAGTCCCAAACCCACATTGGCTGATCCGCAGGCACCATGTGTCCAGCATTCCTTACAAGTACTTCAGTCAAATTTCCAACAGTTTTAGAGTTATCAGCCAATTCTTTTCTTACCCACTATTGCTCTCGATAGATTGCCCTGTAGATGTGAAGGGGTCATGTGCAAATTTAATCGCTTCATTGTAAATTGAGATAAATGACAAAACCCTCTGCAAATCTATTAAGAAAAAAAGACAAAAATTTAGTGTATTTATTGTACACTGTAAATCAGTTCAAATTCCGAATGCAATGTTCACCTTCATCACAGTTATCCTTAGTTTATCCTCAGTTATTTCTTCAACGCTAACGAGTTCTTATTATTTACCATGATTGATTTGGGCACACCCAAGGAATTATCGTACTCCGAGTTATGGATAGTTCCTTATTGATGTACTGGATGATATACTGAGGCACACTACTGGATTTATCTTCTGTTTGATTTTCACCCATTATGACTAAATAATCCCCATGTTTGGTTGTAACTGCAAACGAAATATTTATTGTCAGTGCACCAGATCAACAAAAAATAATGACTGTGATTGACTCAACAGCTGAAGCATAAAATATTAAGCGAAAGATTTATGATAAGTACGCAGCTAGCCATTGATAGGGACATTCAGATTTATCATTTATCAATCAGATTATTTTTCAACATCCGCATTGATCAATTATTAAAATATCCACATATCAAAAGCATGAGAAAAAATGAAATTAATTTAATTACAGATCAATCAAATAAAAGTCAGCTGGACAAAAAATTAAATTGTCCAGCTCTAAACAATCAACAAAACTCATGTAACGAAGCGATCTGAGAAATTACAACAAATAAAAACTAAATAACACCCGAAAAACATTTTATATCACTATTTTTACCTTCTAAACATTATAACATTTATCTAATATTGGGTGAATTTATGACTTGAATTTTAAGGTTAGATTTTTTGAATTTAGTGCTATTTCAAAGACTTATATTTCAATAAATTAATCAATTACTTTTCTAAGAAGAAAAAGATAGCAATATCTGAAATTCTATTAATTTTTAATAATAAACAGAATTATAAGTCGTTTGCAGAATAATAATGACGCCTAACATATATACAATTTTGAAATTAAATTTATCGTCTGCTACAGTCGAAAGACTTTCGATAATCGAATCGATCGCGACTGGCGAGTGTCAACTGGAAATAAATGAATATGCGGAAGGTTTGAATTCTTGGAAGAAACAAAAAAAGTATTTTAAAGCATTCTGTTATGAAGACAAAATAATTATAAAGTGTTGTCATACATATGGGTATTGCAATATGCGAAGAAGAGCCAAAAGCAGGTGATCCAGTAATATTCGAAGTTTTTACAACAGATTCTAGAAAGATATCCCATTCAAATAAAGTGAGATTGCAAAAATCTACCAAAGAGAATGTCGAGAAAGAACTTCTACATCAAAAACCTAAGCAGTGGAGACGAGATCAAGCTAGAAAGTTAATGTTAGGTGGTGATCCGGAACCTGCCCACCTGTACAAACTTTCTCAACTCCAAAATGCTGCACAATATGCTAAAAGCCAAAAATTAGGAATCAAAAGAAGAATACGCTTGTTCGAATCTCTTGCTGAAATAAAAAATAATGTGGAGTTTAACCAATATGTAAGAGGTATTGGATACGACAAGTTTTTTCTAATGTACTGGTCACCACAACAAATAAGTGTATACAATGACAGTTTAGACAAATTAAACAATGCCGTATCATTAGATGCTACAGCATCGATAACTCTTAAGATCAATAGACCAGATGGAGATGCTAGTGACGTATTCTTATCAGTTATGTGTACACACATTGATAAAATGATTGTCCCAATATGTCAAGCAATGTCTGAGAAAAATGACACTTGTTTTTAAACTATTTGGATCCAAAATTGGGTGCTATCTGGAGCCAAAATTCCAAGAGAAATGAATACAGACATGGGTAAGGCTCTACGGAATAGTGCTTGCTTGGCTTTCAACTGCATATCATTTAGAACATACATTGATACGTGCCTAATGATTTTACTTCGAGAATCAACACAGATTAAAATTCAAACCAAAACGAGAATAGATATTGCTCATCTACAACATGCTGTTGGGATGTGGCCTTCTTTTACAAAAGAAAATGTCAAAGTAAAGCAGCTGTACATAAAGAGTGTTTGATTTTTGTCAACTGTAAAAAAATTAGATGTTTTTGAAAAAGTCTTTAAATATATTTTGGTTCTTGCTTACAGTGAAACTTATAACGATAACTGTCAAAAAGTCATGCACTATTTAATTAATTTAATACAGACTTTTACTCTTGATTTGAATAATTCTACAATAGTTAATAATAATGAAAAAGTAGATGATCATAATGTTTTAGAAAATGAAGGTGACAATAAAAAAGATTCACTAACACACACATACATTGAAGCAATCAAATCAGCAATTATTTCAAAAGTTTCGAATGAAAAACATATGTTGGAATTCAGAATAATGATTATTATTTACCAAATTTTTATGGCAGGCTGGTTGAATTATCCAAAGAATTTGTCTGTTGGACACATGTCATGCAGGAACATTTTCAAAATTCTCATCATGTATCATCTTCAGCCCGGTCAGAGACACATTTTGGAGAATTGAAGCGTTCTTTATTGCACATGACATTGAGGCAGGATAAGATTCTTGTAGAGCGCTGTCGACAAATAGAGGCTGACATGAAGTTAGCCAGAGCTGCAATAAACAATATAAAATTAGAAAACAAAATAAAGCAATCAAAATTAGATTATAACACTGAGCAATTGATGGTAGTAGAACGATGGAAAAATAAATTTTCCAACATGACTTTGAAGATCTTTTAGACGATGCTGATTCTTCAATACTTATAGGTAAAAATCATTCCACTGAGTCAATAATTGAAAAGAAGCATTCCCAAATTAATGACGATGCAAAAAACCATGACTTTTCATTCAACACAAACGCCTCTGAAGACTACAATGTGGCACAAGAAGTTATTATATATACAAGTTTGGAAGATCACAATTACTCACAATTCCAACATCAGTTGAAAATGCACTCTTCAGCATTGTTATTGAATGAAAAATCACTTCCTTGGGAAACAAATTTAACGCAAGATGAAAACCCTATTGTCAAAACTGAAACAGTTGAAAAGCCTAGAGATATTCATGTTCGTCCCAATCCTGAGATTGCTTTACGCCTGCAGCAACCCAAGAATACGAAAAGCAATGGAAAAAGAAATATAACAAATGGAAATAAACAGACTGAAAGAGCCATGAAAAAAACAAAAAATAAAATTTGTAAACACATGCGTTTGACACTTTGACAGAAATATTTAGTAGCGCATGTTGTAAAGTGATTGATTTTAGAAACTTTATAGAACACAGTCAAAATGATGTGAAAGCAAAAAAATATTCAAGCGATGCGAGGACAGTATTTAAACACTCAATATCTGGTGTGAATACTGTATACAAATAGATCACGCATACTATATTCGTTGTTCAAACCAGACTGTAATATTGTTAATTGTAATGTTAATATCAGTCAACTTCTTGAATTACTGATGGGTGAATATGAAAGTATTGTTGAAAAAGTTACATGTCAAGATTGTGGACACATGAATGAATCCAAAAAAATAACAACCTTTTTACCAAATTTGAAAATAGCATGGTTACAGAATTATCAAAACCTTGAAGAAGAAATAAACAGATTTTTTCAAGACAAAATTCATAACTGTTATAGTGGCCATAAAAGAACTGGATTATATACGCACTCTATGGGGCCGTATCTATGGATTGATACTGATGAAGTATACAGAAAATCCACATATGCACAGGACGAATTAAAAATAGATGCAGAAAACTTCGACACTGATTTGAATGATACCACAAAGAATGTCAATAAAATATGTAACTTTTGTGTTATGCGGTGTAGCAAAATATGTTCCTCCATTAGATTCCAACGGAATAGGCCACTACGTAGCATGCTGTTTAACAAATAATAACTGGGTGGAAAGAAATGATTTAGTTAAATACAAAAAAATTTTATCACTTCATCCATCAAAAATCAAAATAAGTGGCATATTATACGTCAAAAGTGTGCATTTAAAATAATCTAACCTTTTGCAAAAAAAAATGCAGAAGCAAGACCAAAAAGAAATTTCTATTAAGCGAATTATGAAATTCGCTTGATTATGATCTCATAAACTATATTTATTTAAATTATTGTTAAATACTTACGTCATTACAAAGTAAACTTCCAAGCCAAGAGGAAGCAGCTAACTATTTTAATAGGTGTTACTGACTAGTCACGGAATCATGGAGATTTCATCTTTCTGCTGATTTGCTCCAAAATTATATAGTTCGTGTTGATTGGGCCTGTTTAAGCATACATACATTTGAAACAAAGAAAGAAATGTAAATATTTATTAATAAAATAGCTATGTTTTTTGTTTTATTTCTTTGTTTCAATTCTTGAAAATTTTAATTATAAATTTACACATGAAGTACAAAAAGGAATCCTTCACTCTTAGTAACAAAAGGGAATTTTAGAAACCTTTAATTAATTATATAATGAGTAACCAGATGGTGTTACCTTCTGGGAAGTCATGAGCTGTTACTTCAGTGCCAGCACCTCGATCCGTGTATCTTACCCATACTCCAGGATTCATCACAGTACTCGTAGCAATAATGTGAATGTGATCAGACTCTTTGAACTCTTGAAATACTCTATGAAAAACATATTAATTTTGTTTGATTTATGAGAGAACTTTTACTTAATGTTAAAATTATTTTATGCATACTGAATTCAATTAAAAAATTTAACCTTTCTAAATTAAATACTTAATATGATCAAGTTTGATAAAGAATTTTTATAAATAATTTATTAATTATTTATTAATTAATATATTAATTATAGTATAACAGTCTTAATAAGTTTTAGTAAGAATCCAATCATTTTCAAGAAAACGAAATACAGACCTGATGGCAAGATTCCTTAACAGTATGATCACCTTCTATGAAATGTTGATAAGTCAGCTTCTCTATGAAGTTGTCTTGATGTTATTAGCCTAAGATCTATAAGCCTGAGTATCCCTGATCATTAAAAAGTTATGTAGCTCTGCATAGCTATCGTCTGTACCACCCCAACTCCATCAATAACTTACATAAACTGCAAAAGATTACTAATGAGTAAAAATCATTAATATCATATCAACTATCTCAATATTACAAACATACCGTGTCATGAAAATTTTCTACTGTGAATTGAGAAAACTTCAGCTGAACTAAATTATCTTTACTCTTACGTGCGAGATCTTGAAATTTCTCATACTCCTCTTTATTGTTAATTAGTTTTTTCAAATATGCGTAGCTATAAGCTCGAAAGAAGCAATTGCCATCTAGCCTTGTTGTTCTGAAGAAAAAATACTTTTGAGCCGAGGCTTTTGCTTTCAAAAATTTACATCATCTGTACATTCACTTTCGAATGCGTTCAGAAATTCCTTTTCACGCTTGTCATCAGCACTTCTTTTTAGGCTTTGTGTTAGAACTCTGAGAGTTATCAATGACCACCAAGCTACATTATCTCAAAAGTCAGACACTACTGATTAAAGTGCCTACTTGACCTTGATTGTGAAATTGATACGCTTGTACATATTCAGGAGGTGAATGCATCACCGGTAGGTCAGACATCATGAAGCATTTTTTGAAAAAGCTATCGGTATATATACTGATTTGTGTTTTGAATTCCAATGGCAGGAACCTGTTGCGTACTGAGTATAAGACTTCCCAAAACAGTGATTTGTCCATTCTGTTCCTTGAGCCTTTCATGGCCTTCACTAATCATGGTCAAACTTTCACCTAATAATTTGCCGAAAGACCAAGCCAGGTTAACGATGCAGAAGGCACAAGGTCGAAACCAAAATAGAATCGTCACAATAGAGGTGCCGACAGGGAATCTGGTCACGACAGTAACCATGACAACGACGACAATCATGACAGCGACAACGCCGACAACTACGGCGAGCGAAGGCAAAGGCAAAATACGTCTTGCAAAATGGAAAGTTCCGTAGTGTGAAGGTCACTGCACCACACGCAGTCATGGACGCAGCGGCAGTGACCGGCGGATTAGAAACCAGATCTCAGCAAAGCGCTGCAACAATGAGCAATCAACCGCTCAACCGAGTGTACGGTGAAGACGAGACGTTGCAGCGTCACGAAGTATCAGCACAATACGCCCAGAGTCACGAAGTATCAGCGCAAAATTCGGTAGCTCAGAATGATCTGCTAAGTCAGTTGATAGCTGAGAATACCGCAACGATGAGGGCGCTAATGTGCAAGATGGAGGCCATGATGTCACAATGGCCGACTAACATAGCGTCCAGTACAAGGGTGGAGCCACCAGCAAGCGAGAGTAATCCACAGATCTCACGCAGAGCCGGTCATGTGAATTTCCAGGATACGTATAGTATCAATCACATGAATCACAGCAGCTTCCGCGAAGATGCGGGCGCGGTGACCGGTGGAGCTTCCAACTTTTAGATCCTGGCGAATCCTCTCTATTCGCAACCCCCAATAGTTTCTAGGGGGGAGGGGGGGGATGCGAATGCGACGAACGCGCATACGCAAGCGCTGAGTGACAATAGCAACTACGATGGGTCGCGAAGACAGAACAACAGACCCATCGGTCCTGCGGTGAACAAACGGGGGATTAAGTTCACCGGGGACTAGCGCAGATGCTAGCGTCATTACAAGAAGTATTGATGGATAATGCGTACGAATGGTTACAGAACCGGCTCTCCGAACAGGGAGAATGGTCTAAATGTCTAGCAAATAGTCGGACGTCGCCAATCGTGGGATTTGTGAACTTGCCACTTGACGTCGCGGGTGTACGTAACGGTGGCGATCATGCTCGAAGCGACCAACGAATGTCTAGACGCCTGTTCGACGCATTCCACGATCCAAATGAAAACGTCCTGTATCTGAAGAAGGAGCGAAAGATTGTCCAACTTCAGGTGGCTACGATAGCTACAGCATGGGCGATAGATATCGCCGCAGTTGGACTCGCGGACATCAGTGACGACGAGCACACGCAGATTCGCAGAATGCTGGACAGCATCCTGCCTAAATCCAACTGTACGATCGGACGGACGCAGTTAATAGAGCACGGGATACACGTTGGATCGGCCAAGCCGATAAAGCAGAAGTATTATCCCGTGTTGCCAAAAATAGAGGAGGCGATGTATCAACAAGTACGAGAGTTGCTTGCTGCGGCAATTATCGAACCCTCTGACAGTGCTTGGTCAAGCCGGGTAGTGATGGTGGGCAAAGCGAACAGGCAATATCGTCTTTGCGTCGACTTCCGGAAAGTTAATGCGCTGTCAAAGGCTGACGCATATCCATTACGTAACATGGATGATATCCTTCGTAAACTGCAGAAAGCGAAGTACATATCGACGCTGGACCTTAGCAGCGCATACCATCAAATACCGTTATAACCGGAGGCGAGACCTGTGACGGCCTTTACAGTTCCTGGGCTAGGTTTATTCCAATTCACGCGTATGCCGTTTGGTTTAGCCTACGCTGAAGCGACCTTCCAGCGAATTATCGACGAAGTGATCAGCCCAGAATTCCAGCCATACGCGTACTCGTATCGCGATGATATCATCGCGACAGAGACGTTCGAAGAGCATCTCGAGTACTTAGAGAAAGTGCTCCAGCGAGTGAACGCGGCCGGATTGACGATCAACCGTGGCAACATTGTGGCGTATTAAGCGTCGAAAATCCTGAAACAACTGAGACATTTCTTAGGAATGTCGTGGTACCGCAAATTTTTTCAAAAATTTGCGACCGTCGCTGAACCGCTCCATCGTCTGACGAAGAAAGGCAGAAAATACGAGTAATGGACAGAACAGCAAGACGCTTTCCAACAAGTAAAAGCGTTGAAAGCGTCTGCACCGATTCTTCATCGTCTAGATTTCGAATCGCAGTTCGTGTTGCAGACGGACGCCAGTGACACCGGGCTCGGCGCGGTACTTTTCCAAGTAATCAACGGAGAAGAGCGAGTTTTGGAATTTGCGAGGCGCATAATGTCAAAAGCCGAGAGAAAGTACAGTGTCACAGAGAGAGAGAGAGAGAGAGAGAGAGAGAGAGTGTGTGTCTCGCTGTCATCTGGGCTATACGGAAGTTCAGACCGTACATTGAGGGATATCAATTTAAGGTCGTCACGGACCACAGTAGTTTGCGGTGGCTATGCAACTTGCATAATCCCACCGGTCGCATAGCAAGATGGGCACTAGAAATGCAGGGCCACGTCTACACTGTGGAGCATAGAAAAGGCCTGCTAAATGCCGTACCGGACTCATTGTCGCGTATGTACGAAGAAGACGCAGTACCAGTCGAGGCAGTCGGATGGGCAAGCGAAACCCAGGACGAATGGTACTGCGAAAAGCTCCGGTTGCAATCACACATACACACTCGGAATCATACGCAAACGCATCTCGAAGCTCGACGTATACGTGTTCAAAATATAATTATCAAGTTATCATTATTGCATTTAGTTCCCTGATTCCAATCCTCATTTTAGCACAGCTAAGCAGAAAATAATACAGCCACTCTCCGCGGTCTGCTAATGCGGAGGTGATTTTGCGTGTGAAGAAAATCGTATGAGTTCTATATATATCTCTCTATATTATAAAAAAAGTTTTGCCATCGCCGTTTCAGAAATTTTGCCCCTTAATTAGTGCCCCTTAAAAAGTGACCCTCAATTAGTGCCCCTCAATTAGTGTCCCACTATTACTGTCCCGCAATTATTAATACATTATATTTATATATATAGTAAATATTACACACACGTGCTTCTACCTTTTCCTGGGGTAGCCGGTTTGTTTTCTTCTTGATATTTTGTCGTTGGTCTCATGTGATCTTAAACTTAAAATTCTTCTTTTTCTCTGAAGATATCTTTTGTTATCGCTGCAGCTAAAGCAAAACTTCCAAAATATGCTTTACATCCTTGACAGCACAAAAGAGATCAAGATGAGACTGCTCACCAACGACTGCGACAAAATTCTTATGGGTATTAAAAATTTACTGCAAAAGCACTCGCTCGTGGAGGCTGACAACAACGTGCTTGATGAGAGAGTTAAAGCCGTCGTACAGCAGAGACAGAGATTCCTTGAACAGGTAAGATGCAGAGATGTGTGTTAACGCATTCCTTAACATTTATAGACGTATTTTGTTTTAAACTAATGCTATTTTGTCTTGATAGGATGAGGGCTACAGGCCATGCAATCAAACTATAATCCTCGAGCGTATATAGTAGCTCGAGGATGCCTACTCCGAACTTCGTTTAGTAGTTTAACGCCGTGCTCGCCTCAAGGATTCGCCTAAACTCTGACAGTTCTACTAGGATATGGCTGATGAGAAGAACTGGATTGAGGAGAAGGACCACATCGTCTCGACTGGTGACATCGGCCATGATCTTACCACCGGAATAGAAGTAAATCAAATTATTTAAGATTATAGAACGCGGTAAGGAGTAATTTCAGTTGAATCAGAGAAAAATCAAATCCGGACGCTATTACACATACATACACATACATGCAGAATCAGGGGAAGGATACTGATTGACAACGATTTCGTGCAACGAGGCAAGCTCGGAGGATTCCGACTCCGACTGTCGAGCAGACAACACCTTCCCAGGACTCCCGACAGCCGAATCGAAAAACTTGATCCCGAGGTCCGACTCCGTTTCACAGAAACCAGGGGTGCTGCTTATCGACACTTTCTTGCTAAAAACGAAAAACAAAATTACATTAAGGTATGTGCGTGCTTCTATCGAGAATTCAAACGCATGCTCTTCATTAGCTTTGAATATGCTTAACTAACACTTCTAGTGATACCGCTAAAATTAAAAAAGACATTCATCTAAGCCAGAATATTCTTGTCAATAGATACATTTACTTGCATACAAAAATTATACTTTTAAAATCACAACATGAATAAAACAAATCAGCCCGTGAAAAACTCCAACCTACTAAATCTCCAGAAAAATCGATATAGCGAACAATCTAAACCACCCTACATTATCCACATTGAATCACAAAGTGAAAGCAAACAAATCATAGGCAACATTGATCCTATCAAACTCGGCGAGACACTCATAAAAGCAAAACTAGATTTTGAAAATGTTAGGAAGATAGGTCCGCGCACAATGGAAATCGTGTTCTCCACTTATGTAGAAGCGAATAACACCGTAGAACAGCCGCCTAATCTCCCAGATGGCTGAGTTCCTTACATAGCCAATTTTAAAATTCTTAAAATAGGACAAGTACACGGCATCGACTAGACATACGATATATCTAAAATTGAAATCGCTATAGAATCCGCATATAATGACGCTCAAATAGAGCGCATTTCCAAACAAACAGATGGAATCCTAGTACCCACCAATACGATTAAAATCTATTTCATAGGAAACAACTTATCAGAAAACGTAAAATTTTTCGGTGTTTCTGTCAAAGTTTATCCGTACATCTTCAATGTACTACAGTGTAAAAAATGCTTCCGATTTTGTCACGCAGCTGCGAACTGCGGCAGAAATAAAGTATGCCCTGAATGTTCCACTGAACACAATCTAGGCGAACTTAATTGCACCCTATCTAAAAGATGCATTAATTGCAAGGGAAATCATTCAGCCCTCGACAAATCTTATCTCAGATATTTAGAACAAAAAGAAATAAAATACGCAATGGCCACCAAAGATATCTCGTTAAATCACGCGAAAAACCTTTTCAATGCAGGCTACCTAAATCATTACAAAAACACGCTCACAGAAAGACGATACGCAAATTCCTTATCCAACCGAAAATTCAATCCAACACAGCAAGCATATTTACAAACATTCCATGAAACGGCTCATAAGAGAAAAAGATCCCAATCAGCAGTCGTCCAATTCAACGATGATGAATGTTCTAACGGAAGCAATTTCAAAAGAATATTCCCCACAAAAAATTATACAAGATTAAGGGAAGTTACTAATAACTATAAAATAAATATATATATCTATGATAAACTAGAATTAATGTCTAATGAATATCTAATGAAACGGAGGTGACTACGGCGGTCCCTGCTCGGGGACGTGCCGGTCTAGCGCCCAGACTGCGTCCATTGTGCTGAGCCTCCTGGCCTATCTAAATATTTCCTATCGCTGATCCCGTTTATAATCACCTGTCGATTGTTTGCGCTACAGTGTAGATGGAGCTCAGACTATGTGTTCTGAGCTCCTCCGGTCCCAGGAGAGGGGTCCCCCATACTCTTTGTCTGGTGCCCACGAAAGCAAGGCATCTGCAGATGAGATGCAGCGTTGTCTCCTCCCTCGAGCCGCACCACCTGCATCCACCCCTTTCGCGAAGCCCCATTTTGTGGAGATGGTATCCCACCCTCCAGTGTCCCGTCAGCCAGCCCACTATTGACCTAACCCTTCTCCTTGTGGAATTTCGTATACTCATAATCCATTCCTGCGGTGGGTCCGTCCCGATTAGACTTTTGGCCTGTCTTAAACCAGGTATGTTATCCCATTTTTCCTTTAACCTTTCGCTTAGCCAGGCCCTCGCTGCCCTTCTTACTTCGCAGGCAGGGATTGCCACTGTGCAGGCTTCGGCGCTCGTCCGCCGAGAGCCTCTGCCTGCCAGTCTATCCGCTTTCTCGTTCCCGATGATGCCCGAGTGTCCCGGTACCCATAGCAGCCTTACTTCCTGCCATGCCCACCATGATTAGTCTCTGTACCCTATCTAGCGCCGACGCGTGAACCTTTAGCTCGCACTTGTGTCCCCATACTAAGGCCCCATATAGCAACCTGGGTTTTATGATGGCTTCGTATATCTATCTCACCTTCTCTGGCCCCAGGGCCCATGATCTGCCAATGGCTCTCCTGCACACCCAGAACGTTTTTATGACCTTTGCACATGCTAGTCTTATGTGCTTTCCCCGATTTAATTTTGGGTCCAGCGTGACTCCCAGGTACTTGACCTCCTTGGCTAGTCCTAACGGGACTCCGTCCAGCCGGAGTCCTTCTATGGGTTTTACCTTGTATCTGGTCGTGAACACCATGATGTTTACGTTCTTGGGATTCACCCCCAACTTCACTGCCCTACACCATTTTTCCACGAGGCCGAGAGCGTACTGCATCACCCCGGCTATCACTTCCTTCCGTCGTCCCCCCTAACCATCATGACGACGTCATCCGCGTACACCTGTGCATACACACCTGCCTCATTTAGAATCCTGATCAGTTCGTCCACCACTAAGCACCACAGCGTCGGGGAAAGCACGCCCCCCTGCGGGCATCCTTTATTTACGGTCCCCACACAAGAGCGTGCTCCCCACGCTGCCTCGATTTTCCTGCAGCTCAACATGTTACCAATCCACTTGCAGATGGTCCCTGGTGCTGCATGCTTCCTCAAGCCTTTCTCTATGGCCTCCCCAGTTGTGTGGTTAAAAGCTCCGTCCATGTCCAGGAAAGCCGTCAATACAAGCCCCTTATTTTCCATGCCTTTGTCTATGAAGCCCACCGCTTCCGCCAGCGCGGTGTCCACCGACTTGCCTGTCTGGTAGGCGTGCTGCCCGCTGTGCAGCGGTACTTCCATTAGTAGTTTCCACCCGTCCTTCAATAGCCTATTGATCAGCCTTTCCATCGTTTTCAACAGGAACGAGGTTAGGCTGATAGGCCGATAATCCTTCGGTTTCGTGTGCATCCCCCTCCCTGGTTTCGGCAGGAAGATCACCTTTGCCCATCTCCACTCCTCCGGGATGTAGCCCATTGCCAGGCATGCCCTGAAGAGCTTTTCCAGAGCCGGTGCTAGTATATCGCAGCCCTGCTGAAGCAGAGCAGGAAAAATTCCATCCGGTCCCACCGCTTTGTATGGCTCTTATTGCCCATACGATCCTTTCTCTGATTGTACTGCTTGTTATCCAGGTCCTCCTCGTACCTAAAGTCAGGGAAGTGGGCCTTTAGGAGACCTTCCAGGGCCTCTTGTTCCCCTTCCGCCCATCTCGACCCCAGCTTGATCGTGTCCGCCAGTGGACCCTTCGGATTTTGGAGGATTCTGCACAGCCTGGCCGTGTCCGGAAGGTTCTCCAGGCTGCTGCACTTCCCTCTCCATCCTTCGGTCTTGGCCTACTCGATCTCCTTTCTATATTCTGCTTGTGCAGTCCTAAAAAGCCTCTAAAACTAGAATTAAGTAAATGTTTATTTTATAATAAATGGAAACCAGACATAAGAACTGTATTTTTTAAACTATGTTGTACGCAACATTTTGTCCAACGCTAATTCAGCATTGAACGTGTACATATTACGTTTTGCGCCTGCGCGCGCACCGAATGAGTGTGTGTATGTATGTGCCTACTGAGTCTAGCGCGGTGGCAGCACCGCGTGTTGCTGCCTCCGCCATTTTGAGCGGGACTCTCCCGCTCTTTCGCGCGGCTTGTCCGTCAGTCACCGACTATCATTCGAAGCGTGCGGAGCTCCCTCGCGACTCTGTCTCCTAGAGACTGCCGAGCATACTTGCTCATATCGAATCGTTCTGTCTCCTAGAGACAGCCAGGCATTCTTGCCTACATTCAGATCGCATTTATTCGCCTCGAAAATGTGTATATGTGTGGTTCGCATTGTGATTTCGTTGTGTCTAACCGTCGAACCACGTGTTGGTCGTGTGCGCTGCGCCATTGTTCTTTGCGACGTCACGCCGGGCTTTGTTCGTTTTCATATTTCGTATTAAATATTTATTCTTTTCTGTTCATCTTAATTTAAGTGTATTCAGTGTAGTGTAATCATAAAATAAAAAGGGTTTTTATGCCGAAAGGCTTTTCCCTGTAATTTGGTGTTTTGCAATTAATAGAACCACTCATTCCCTTTCAAAAGTTCTTTAAATAAAATCAATTTATTATAACTAGGCCTTTATGTGCTTCCCACAGAAAGGCCACGATTATTCAAACTATCAATCATTGATAAAACTGACTTGATTGGAGAAAAAAGCTCGATCATTAACTTTAATTATAAGTTTCAAACCCTTATTCAACTAAGTCCAGTATATTCTTCCAGTTTACGCTTAACCCAAATAAACATTAATAAAACCGATGACTCACCCCTATCCAATTACAAAAATGGAAAGAAAATATAGCAATAATATAAGGATTTTGCAATGGAATTGTCGTAGTCTGAAAGGGAAAAGATATGAATTAGATATACTTTCAAACAAATTTAATATCATATGTCTTCAGGAAACTTGGTTGAATGATTCAGATATAATGCGATTTAAAAATTTTAATTGCGTAAGAAAGGATAGAGTCACAGATGCACACGGAGGTGATTTACTAACAGCTGTCAAAAATGACTTAAGTCATAAAACTATAATCCTAGACGAAGAAATTGAAGGCTTAGAAATATTAATCACAGAAGTTAGAGACACTAAGGAAACATTCCATATCTTGTATCTGTATAGAGACCACCGAATCCAATTAAAAACTAAAGTAATTAAAAAAACTCTTGGAACGTGCTTCTAAATATGAGAATTCAATAATATGTGGCGACTTCAACGCTCACGCTTTCCTAAGCAATAATCAGAATACATAACAATACTCATTCGACAAGGGATACAGACCTATAGCCTTAACTTCGAATCTTCTCAAACTCTTCGAAAGAGTCATCAAAATTAGACTCGACTGGTACATAGAAAACGAATACATTATCCCTAACTCATAGTACGGATTTAGAAAACAAAAATCCACACAAGACAGCACAACCCTACTAGCTACCAGAGCCTATCGGGCCCCATAAAAAAATAGGTATTTGCAGTCCTAATGCTCGATATTGAAGGCGCATTTGATAATTTAGACCCTAACACCTTAGTCAGGGACTTAATCGAACTAAAAATATCAAGTAAAATAACCTCATTTATACAAAATATAATTAATTACAGGAAAATCTCTTTTTACCTAAATAAAAGGCACATTACAGATAGCACCACACATAAAGGATTACCACAAGGATAAGTTCTCAGCCCCATTCTATTTAACATATACGTCAGAAATATAGAACAAAACATTGGATTATGCAGTAACTTACAGTTTGCAGACAACTGTGCAATTACTTTCACAGATTGTAATCCTGAGAGAGCAACTAAAGCTGTAGAGAACGGTGTTAACATGCTTAAGATCTGGCTTAAGAACAGTCGACTTTATATAGCTCCTCACAAATCTAACTTCATCCTAATCAACAATAGAAGAACAAATTTGACAAATATATCAATTAACATAGTTAATACTGAAATTCATTCATCGAACCAAGTCAAGTTCCTAGGAGTCATTTTCGACTCCAGGCTCAAATGGCTACCTCATATAAATAAAATTTCAAATAAAACATTCGGCGTCAAACCTCTAACACTAATAAATGCATATAAGGCCCTCACGAGATCAATCTTGGAATGGGGCTACCCATGTTTTTCGAATGCAGCCAATTCTCATTTAAAACAACTGGAATCAGTACACACCTCTGGGCTAAAGATTTGCCTCAGTCTACCAAAATTTGCAGCAAATGTCCTTATTCTCAATATAACAGGAGATACCACTCTTGCACATTGTCGAGAAATCCTAATCGACAAATACTTATATAAAGCCTCCAGCCTTAAAAAACATCCCCTCGTGTCAAACCTAAAACTTTTAGAAGAATCCATCAGAAATAACAAAAAATCAAAGTCTAAATCTATTATGCGAACAGTTCTTGAAAGATTTAGAACTATTCAACCAAACCTGTCAAGAATCATTTAAACAGACTTACCAATTCCATATGAATTCCCTCTTTCATGTCAATACACGGAACCCATCATGGTGGATATCAACAGGGATCCGCAAGAAGAGGGTTCATTCCTCAACCTATATTCAATGCCGCAATTCCCTGATTTTGATTCCATCTATGTTGATGCTTCCTTTTCCAAGAATAGTGAATTTCAAGGCACCGCACTATATCACGAGAACCTTAAAAAATAACACATAATAAAATTTCCAATGCATCAACCAGCACAGAAGCTGAACTTTTCTCCATACTAATAGCACTCAGCACATAAAACTTAACAATATCAAAAAATCAATTATCTACTCGGATTCAAAAGAGGTCATACAAAAAATAAAATTAAATAATCTCAATTGCAAAACATCCGGATTAAAACTTGAAAGCAAACTAAATTTGAGCTTTACTAACAGAAAAAACAATATAGTTTATTTCTCTTGGATTCCCAGTCATAGAAACATTATAGGAAACGAAATAGCAGATACAGAGGCCAAAAAGGCCCTTCAAATCACTGAAATAACCCCGTTTAAATCTCATTGGCATCAAATATTTAAATCTCAATCCCTACTATACGATATAAAATGGCACAACGAACACACCACCCAACTAAGAAAAAAGGACAGAAATACATAGAAAAAATAGCTCTCACGCATCCCAAAAATTTCAAAAAAATATTCAATGAACTAAGTAAAGCACAACTCACCATCTACTTAAGAATCATTACCAACTCCAACTGTACACCAGACCATCTTTTTGACAAAAACCTTATTGATTCCATGAGATGTGTTTGTGGTCATGAATGGTGTGATTTACAGCACTTGGCCTGGGAATGTAATCAGTACATAGTCTTGAGAAATGAATTCATAGAGACCCTGGAAAAAAATAACAAATTAACATCAACCAGGACTATTCTGGCTTCGATGAATGTCCAAATTATGCAAAGTTTCTGTGATTATTTCATCAAAGCGGGTGTAAGAATTTAAATCGAGTGCAGCGCGCAACACCTAACCTCACCTAAAATAGCCATATACGTAATATAGGCTACGTTTTCCAAGTGGAAGTGAGCAGTGCCACCATTCCGCCGGGCTCCTTCCCTGACTGTGTTCGGTTCTCAAAAACTCATCTATAAACCTACCCTATACAAAGAACCACTTTTAAATCCACTCCCTGACTCTAAAAAAGGACTCCTCAAGGACAACAGGGTAACTTCCTCGGTAATCATTAAAAAAGCAGTCGGGTCGGCGAATTGACCTTTGGTCCAGCCGGGGAACGAAACACCACCGTTCCAAATCTACAAAAAAAAAAGACAAGCTCGAGCGAACGCGAGCATAGTTTGCATGCCTCGCGTATATACGCTAAGCGCATACTATACTGTATACTCAGCTCCGTAGAGTCAAACTATGCGATACTGTACCATGCTCTCTCTCTCGACTACAAGACTCCGATGTGAGCGGACGTGTTTAACGAGGCTGTTGCCGACTACTACTGTGGTACTCAATATACATTTTTATATTAACCTCAGAGTATTCATTTAACTAACCTTTCCACCAAATACGTTGCGTATACTCTCTCTCTCTCTCTCTCTCTCTCTCTCTTCTCTCTCTCTCTCTCTCTCTCTCTCTCTCTCTCTCTCTCTCTCTCTCTCTCTCTCTCTCTCTCTCTCTCTCTCTCTCTCTGTCTTTGGTTTGGCCTGTTTCGCTTTGAAGCCATGCCAAGGAATGTCTGCACTTTACGATTTTATTAACGCCTATAGCTGTTTCTTGATAGTTCTTTCAAATGTTCTATTTTTATACGTAGCAATGTTTATTTCTATACTTTATGATATATATAGTTGGTTTTTGTTTATGTTGTTCAGTTTGATTGTAAACATTAAATCTATCTGATCGTTCAATTTTACATTTTCAAGCCAAATTAACCGAAAGTCAAGAAACATTGAACGAAATTGTTCAGTAACAAGAGTGCAGTACAGTAAATTTGAGTATTTTCCATAATTACTTTGGAAAAAGAATCAATTTCCCTGAAGAAAGAACCATAAGTGGACTTCTTCAATTTTTTGCTGCCTCTGTTATTGCTATCAAGGGGCGCGGTAGCGCCCCGATGGCAAGTATAAGTTTTCATACACTGTGCCGTCGGGGAGCAGCGCGACCCTATTATACTTGGAACTTCCTAAATAACCTAAATGCATTTTATTAGCTTCAATGAATTCTCGTCTGATATGTCTTAGATGCTTATGTTTGGGTATCTTAAAGATTTTAATGAAAAATGTCTAATGATCATAATATTTTGCTTCAAGAATTTTTCTTTTAGCAAAATAATTATGATCAAAAATTAATTGGCGATGATTTCTTAAAATTTTGGTCATGTGCGAGTCTCATCTTTTTTAGTACAACAATACAAGATATGTCATGATAATAGGTTATAAGGTTAGTAAGCTGTTTCTACACTGCTTCACACATATAAAAAAGCAAGAAGTTGTTGAGTAAGGTCACCTAAGCATTATCATAAAGAATATGTGAGAGACGAGGATTAGATTTTCTAAGCTAGAAGTTGACATTTGTGATCGTGGATCAGTGTGTGACTATATGCAGCTGAAAGAGGCTCACGCTTCAGCAGCGTGCATCGGGACTCGTGTAACGATGTAAACATAAAACATAGCCTAAAACAGTGCGGTGTATCGAAGCTTGTCGGTGTACGGGTATAAAGACTCGCTATATAATCGAACTCTCTTAAATCAGTCTGTGTGCGTGGTTATACGTTTGCTGAAAAGCCCTC
The DNA here is from genome assembly GCA_016647725.1 of Nasonia giraulti. Lineage (NCBI taxonomy): Eukaryota > Metazoa > Arthropoda > Insecta > Hymenoptera > Pteromalidae > Nasonia > Nasonia giraulti. Next base: position 180,173 of record QLYP01000136.1, on the reverse strand, counting down.
GTGCTTCCGATAGTGTACCACTCGACAAGAATTATAATGTGCCTAATAAGCGCCGAGAGCGCTAGCTAGGACGCGATGCAAGCTCTCGCGTAAATATATCATACACGACGTATGAATGTTTGGTACAGAGTAAACACAGCAGCGTGCTCTCTATCAACTGGGAACGTCTCGGAACCTTTGGCTCACATCGATGGACTGAAAATTGGACACTGGTCAATTGCTCCAGAATATGCTGACTGCGACATGAGAACGCGATACATAAGGGCAGAGGAAACAGCTCTTTAATAAGTAAGATCACGATTGTTCTGTTCTTTCGCAAGCTAATACGCTATTGTTTTCCCAAAATGAGCCATGGACTACAATGTTTTCCTCTTGATCTTCCGCAGCTTAGAAACAAATTCGAGGCAGGATGCGACTGTGTCAACGATCTCACCGAGTTCGGGGACGAGAAGAACCACTAGGATGCGAGTAAGATGGACTAGACACATTGAAAGATCACACTGACATACTGGACTGCGATATCAAGAACGAGACTAATAGTGTGATCAGCAGCCCCTTTTCTATAAGCTCGTCTTCAACTTCATGAGTTCTGATCGCTTAAGCTTGACGATGACCCCATCAATTGCAAAGACGACCTCTACGGCTGATGCTGGTTGTTCGACTCGTACCAGAGCCATCCTAAGCGGTAAATATATACTCTTCGTCCGAGACCTCATACGTTTGTTCCTCCAGAATAAGTCAAAAATAAACGACAAGATCTTTCTCTGTTACAGCTCTTCCAACCTCGACATAAGTAGCTGCGACGCCAACTCGATCAGGCCTCTGCACATATCATCGGTACAGCAGAATTTGCCACGGCTAGGGAGCGCAGCAACGACGGTTGCGGAGCCGCTTCGACGTTCAGCAGGCGTCACTTTGCGCTTAAAACTAAGCTGAAGAAGTCCACGTGTCTGTGCTCGAGCAAGACCTGCAGCAGCTGCCGGGCGGCACGTCAGACAATCGATGGAGATCGGCAGCGCTGGATGCCTGAGCAGCCTCAAGCTTTGCATACCCGTGACACTTGACGAAAGCCCATACCACGCTGTTGCTGCTTGAAAAATATACAGCAACAATATTTAACTACATAGTCACGCTGGAACCACGGTAAACAATCGCTTTCCAGTAGCAGTTTCTCGATACGTCGTTTGCGTCAAATCTATTTCTTTAGAAGTTTGGTTAAACTTATTAAACAGGTCTGAAATGAGTTTGAAAAAATCCTTTAACAAGGTAAAATGTTGGCTACTATAAGTTATGGCTCTATCCTCACAAATCTGATGTATCTCTGTATTATGATTCTTATTTCTTCTTAAAAATTTACGAAATTTTTTAAAGAATTGTCAAATGTTTGTAGCTTACAAAAGTTTCTACATATATTCTCATAATATATACGTTAGTGAATGTAGTGAAATCAGTTTTGAAAAGGTCAAGCATTAAAGATCAGCAGGTAAGTTAGAATTAATCATAACTAATAAGTATGAAAAATAAGATAGTTGCACGTTTCGAAATTATTATATTAACTCACACTTGCCGTCCCGTCGTCTTGTGGTTTATCGATGATACACTCAAATTATTGGTTTTGAGGTGTGCCTAAATCTGTTGAATGATACGAATTAAAATTAGGACATTTTTTATTATAATCTAAGTTACAATATAAGTTTATTGTAAAGAATAAAATTTTAATATTGCGGAATCGGCTGAATTTTTCTTGTAGCAACTGAACCTCATTAAACAATCAAGTTTTTTTAGTAATAGAGAATACAGAGAGATTTGTTTGCAAAGATTTTTCCATCAATTAAAAAGTAAATACATAATTAATATTATTAATTAATACTATTACATAAATACTATTTATTGTTGAGTAAATTCTATGGTCCGTAAAATCGTTTCCTTCTGTAGAGGTTAAATAGGAATGCGTGCGTAATGAAATACATCTCTCTTTTTATGATATGTATATAAGGAAAGAAAATTCAATCTAAAATATCTCGGATAAGTCTTATATGTTTTAGTGGTGCTATAGATTAGTTGTAGCTAAAGTTGCACTGTTTCGAAGTTAACATCAACGCACGCGTGCGTGTCTCTTGTAACATATGAATCAATTAGTTAGAAACATGGCGGCGGACGCGGCCTTCGTGTCCTGCCAAGTTTAAGGATTCAAATTGAGCAACGTGAACGCGTGGATCAAATGCCTATTATAGCGCAGATGCCTCTACTTGGGCGGCTGCCTTTGTTGCTGCTGCTGTTGCTCGTCACGTCACCAGGCTGAATCAAGCTCTGCTTCTGCGGCGAGCTTGCTCACGAGAGACGATGATAGCGAAAGATGATAGACGAGAGCGAGAGCTCGAGGATAGAGCAGTATTTACGAAATATTGTTCTATCGCTGGATCATCGACGGCGGTGAGGACATACTTGAGGGGCAGTAATATCTCTCTATATTATAAAGTTAATTATTGTCCCTCAATTACTATTGATTTTATTTTCTACACATACCTAATATTTGTATTTCTTCTGGGACGAACGTGGGGGTCGGCAAGCGTAGGGGGTACCCTTCTAGTGTATATAAAAATTAAAATGTTGGAATGAGGAAAGTTGGAAAAACATTTCAATATAATACAAATTTTGCGGGAAAAAGACTTGCTTTAGCGTAAAAACTCTCACGAGATGGAGAGAAAAAGCCGGGTCAAGTAAACAGTTTAATAAGCAGAGGAAATCATACAAGTAAAAGAAGATTCTAAGATAGACAAAAAAGAGAAAAAACGAAATTAAATACTAAAGCAGTCGCCGCCAGAAACCCTAACGTACGCTGGAGAGCTTTCCTACCTTAACTGCAGAGAACGTTGACGGCATGACGAGAAGCCAATCAGACCTTTTTAGCCCTACCGCGTAGTTAGTAATGGCCGGGTGTAGATCGGCACGTCGAGGCAGCTCGCATGTGCCGATGTCCCAACACTCAACGAACCCACACTGCACGCCATTCGCATAACTCAAACACACAACTTAAAGCACGTTACAAAATAACAAGGTCGATCGTCCTGAAAAGGACATGCGTGACGACGTGATACGCTCGAGATATAATAGCACGATAATCGCAAGACTTGCAAAAGATATTTTAGATTTACCGGTTGCTTAGGAGGAACTGTCAGAACTGACAGAAACGTGCGCGCGATCCCCTCATACTGTACGATAACGGGAGACCCCCCGAGAGACCCCTCAAATTTGAATTTGAACTAAGGCGCGAAATTCAAATCTCCCCTATTGGCTTTACATCACCCGAATAGCGTGCAGGCCCAAAGCTTGGTGGGGCCCAGATAAGGTTAATTTCGCGCAGGCAATAGCCATCCTTTACACAATGTAAACCTTGATTTAATGATAAAACTCAAGTCTAAGAAAGCTTTTAGTATTTTTATTGTATATATTTTTATGCACATAACATAAATATGAAAGCAATCTTAACAAGTTGTCGAGGCCGAGAATATATTAATAACAGCAATTTCACCAAGTGCTAAATTTCGGTTAAAGAATGAAAATAAAAATAACTTCTTTAAAAAGACGGCTATCCTAAAGTATCTATCACGAAATGTTTACAAAGTTTACGAATGTTTACGGTTAACCTGAGGTGTTAACTGAATATAAATCGGCGTACGCTCTCTCTCGCGGAGTTCTCTTGTCGGCACCGGCCACCGATGTTATTTTCTATGTATTGCGCGACATATTAGCGAACTCGATTTTGTAACAGTAGGATTTTCCCTCGGGGTGTTGGATAATCAGTCAGATCCAGAATTCGGTCAGGGGAATAGATAAATAAAGAGTCTGTTTGTATATTTTAATAACAATAATTATGTCTATTTCGTATCAAAAACAATAGTGTGGGGGTTTAGATGTTAAATCCCACCTGAAACAGAAATCAAATACGCGATTTGTTAGGAAGATTTTGCTTTCACTATAGGAATTGTTTAAACTAGCGCGGTTAACAATATCTTATCGTGACTACGCAATTACGGTGCAATTACGACTATACGGTTGCGGCATTGGTGCATCGGGTTGGTGTTGGAATCACGAAGCAGTGACGGATTTTGAGGTTAGGATTTCATTCGGGTACGGCAGAGTCGTACGGTTTTGCGGTATTTTGAGGTTATTCTCGGACTCGTAGAGTCGTGAGCGCACGGCTCTGCCGATCCTCATCGCTGGTCTCGTTCTTCCCTTTGCCCTATGTGCGCACAGTGACAATAGGAGTCGTGAGACGTTAGCGTAAAGGTGGTTCCGGAGGTTAGAGGTTAACCTCAAATTCACCAGGACGTGAGCGCACGACTTGGTGAACCGTCGGTGAGTGTATTATTACTTCTTCAACCTTGAGTGCGCACAGTGGCAGAGGGAGCAGCAATGTATCAGGATGTAGGCTAAAGGGTTTCGGCGACTCTGGGTATCGTCCACATGAGCACACGTGGACGAGACTCGGTGTCTTTCGGGTGTTCCGAATTATCTCGTGTGCTCACGACTATAATACGGAGTTTCGGGTTTCGGCGTTACTAACTAGTCGTCACGTGTGCTCACAAGACGATTTTGTCGGCGAGGGTCTAGCTCTGGCTCTCCCTGCAGTATCGTGTGCTCTCGGTACTGCCTGGATCGGAAGCTCGACTAGAACTGCCCGTTGCTCCGCGCGGTCGGCCTTATAAAGCCGTGCGGAGCGTATTTGAAAATGGCGCATGGAATTAGGTATAAAAGTATTGAAAATAAGAGTGATAAAGTTATACAAACAAATATTAAGTCAAGTACAGACAATTATGAATCAATGAAACTCAACAGAAGCACTTTAAAAATAACTAAAACCAATAATGAAATAGATGAATCTGACCATAGTGATCAAGCCTTACTAAAGATTCACACCTATATACAAAACCCATTCATACAAATAATTTAATATGAGCGCGCGTTACGCCGCCGCCGCCGCTTCTCCTTATCTTGCTGCTGCTACTGCCGCTTGCTGGCTCGTGGCGCTGCTGGAGTTGTGGAGTCAGCTGTAGCGCGGGCTTATCCTAGTTAAAAATGTGTTCTATAAATTTCAATTTCTTTTTTATATAGTTTTTTGCGGAGTTTGTACGGGGCGTTACATAGTCCCCTAGTAAAAATTTCTCAGAAATCGACAAATTTTCACTATACTCCCGGAGAAAAAATGATTAAAAATATATTTATAAGTTTTAATAAAGAGATAGAAAGTGCTGCTTAAAATGCATGCACTCAGAGTTGTATATACTCCTTCTGCCGACCTTGGCACTTACTCTCCTCTTCAGCCTCGCCTCCTCCTTGCCAACTGACTTCCAACTGTCCTCGAAGTCGAGCCTGACCTGCCTCGTTATTGATGATGGTGGGCTTGGTTGGAGCTGCTGATGATGGTGGCGAAGGAGGAGGCGTAAGGCTCTCCTGTGAGAGTGTCGGTGGTGTTGCCGTTGGCATGCTTACTGCGTGTGGTGCAGGTTTTTCACCTGTACGAGGTGGCGGCGGAGTAGTGGAGTCGCACTGCACGGCACGGCCGAACGGCATGCATACACCGCGCGACTTCCACGTGTGCGCTAGACGCGCACGCTCCACCGCCGACCTTGGCGTGATAACGCGATCTCCAGGCTGGCTCATCTCCTGTCCTAACGGGACAGTCTGAACCAAAACGTTCACCCAGGAGATGAGCTTGCGTGTATAAACCACGAAAGTGCGCGTAAGTTGCGCTGAGACGGACTTTGCCTTTCTTCTGTTTTCTTGAGTCGGAACTAGCCGTGCCGGCTTGTTTACATTTGTATATACAGCTCTGAGTATTCAAAACTAATGTATGAGATAGAAACGCGATTCTTTTTGAGCGTGATAATTTTTTCTTTACAATATTTTGTGAGTGAGAGTAACGAATTTTTCTATTGTGTAATCAAATAATATTCTATTTATTTAGGTTCTCTTTTATACTCTTTTAGATTATTTATCTGGAATCTTCCTTTTTCTTTTTGTTTATCGCGATCAAATAATAAATAAGTTATATTGCCAATTTTTTTTTATTATTTCTTATGGATCTTCGTAAATTGAAAAAAATTTCGCAATTTTTTTATTGTCTAAATCTGAAATATTGTTTGATTTTAATAGAACTTCGTCTTTCTCTTTAAATTCAACAAAAAATGTTTTCTTTTGTAAATTATATTTTTCTGCACGTTTTTGCGCTTTTGAAATTATACGTTCCCGAGCGAGATGAATTTTTTGTTCGAGCGGAGGTTCGACATCTGAGTTAATTGGATGTATCCAATTTTTCCACGCACGTTTAGGTTTGATACCCATGTGTAATCGATCGGAGTAAATCTTGTTGTTTCCTGATACGTTTCATTTATAATGGTTTAGATAATATTAATATATCCTACCCAACCAGTGTGTTTCTCGCTAGTAAATGTACGAAAAAATCTACCGAGCTCCTTATTAACTCGCTCAACGATGTTACTTTGTGGATGTCGGATAGATGAAAAAACTAAATCGATATTTTCCTCTCGTAATTTCTCGATCCACGCATTTGCAGTGAACTGTGAACCGTGATCACATGAAATACGCTTCGGTTTTCCGTATAATAAAACATAATCATTAAAAATTTTCTTTATCGCTGTAGTACAAGTTTGTCTACGAATCGGATACAGAACGACAAATTTTGAAAACGCGTCTATAGTTACAAGTATATGTTTCATACCGCCGCGTCCGGCCGGTAACGGACCATAGAAATCAATGGATAATAAATCATGTGGCGCTGCTGGTATTATCGACTCCATTGGCGCTATACATGGTCGTGTGGAAATCTTGTTTCTCTAACATGAGTCACAAAATGAAATGAGCTTTTGAGCTTTATGTCTTAAATTTTTTATATAGAAATTTTCTTGTAACATACGAATGACTTTTTTCGCGCCTACATGGCCATAAGTGTCGTGTGTTTCAAGGATAAGTATTTTAATCATTTCTTTTGGAACCATTATTTTGTATTGATTCGATTGGTTCTTTTTATAAATTATATCATTTTCAATTCAATAAGTAGCATTATTGCTTTGATTCTTTTGATCTGAATTTTTGTAAATAATTTATTTGACAAATGTTTAAATTAAAAATTTGTAGTTCTTCTGAATTAAAGTTAGGATGTCGACTTAACATACCGGCTACAACGTTTTCTTTACCCGGAACGTGATCAATCACTAAATTATAGTCTTGTGTGCCCAAAATCCACCGACGGATTCGGTTGCCAACAAATTTGCATTTGAATAGGAATATTAGAGCTTTGTGATCCGTTTTGATGTCAACTTTTGCGGCTCGTAGATAGGTACTTAATTTCTGCAAACTCCATACAACCGCGAGAAGTTCTTTCTCTGTAGTAAAGTATGTTTTTTCTGCTGCTATGAGCGTTCGACTGATATAAATAATAACCCGTTCGTCACCGTTATCGTCAATTTGCGATAGTGCACCGACAATTGCAAAGTCCGACGCGTCACAACGAAGGATATAAGGTTTGGAAGGGTTGGGATATGCTAGGTAAACGTCTTTTTCGAAGAGTTCGTTGACTCGCTCGAAAGCTTTTAGATGACTGTTCCCCCACTCCCAGGATTTTTGTTTTTCTTTTCGTAATAGCTCTAATAACGGTACTAACCCATGCGCATGATTTTTTGCGAATTTCGCGTAAAAATTTATTGTACCTAGAAAGGCTTATAACTGTTTTAGATTCTTAGGAATTGGATAGTTTTTTATCGCTTCAATTTTATTCTCTTAAGGTTTTATCCCCTTTGTAAATAGAATAAATCCTAAGAACCGAGTTTCATTTTTGAAAAATTCAGATTTTTTGAAACTTAAAGTGAAATTCCATTTTATTAAACTTTGAAATAACTCCTCTAAATGCCCCAGGTGATCTTTTTCACTTTTTGAGATACATAAGAAATCGTCTACGAAATTTAATATGGAATCACCAAGATTTTTTGTTACGTGAAATAAACCGCGTAATAAAGCAGCGCTGCTTATTTTTGTACCGAAAGGAACTACTTCGAATTCATACAGTCTTCCTTCGAACATAAATGCAGTATATTTTTTACTCTCTTCATAAAGAGGTATTTGCCAGAAGCTTGATGTTAAATCAAGACTCGACATGACTTCTACCCCGAAACATTGTTGTAAGAGTTCCTCGATATTTTGAGGTGATTCTAGATCATCCTCAAACATCTCGTTTACTTTACGTGCGTCTAGGCATAAACGAATCGACCTGTCTTTTTTGAATACCGGTACTATCGGACTTATAAAATTGCTGCTTGAACGACATATGATTTTCCAATCCAGCATTCTCCCAATTTCTTCCCTGAGTTTACTTTTTATATTAGTTTCTACAGGATATGGAGGGATAAAAATGGTTCAGGATTTTTTACTTTGATTTTGTATTCGTATGATGCTAATCTGCCTGGTTTCTTATAGAATACTTTTCAATTAGGGCTTTTACTGGAATATTGTTGATTTTAATTGTAATTTCCGGGCATGGACAAATTTCGTCGTTTTTAGCGTTATCGTCAGATTCATATAATAAGTCATCTCATGGATTATTGAAAATTGTGCAAATTGGAATCTGTTTATTAGTTGTTTCTTGTATATTTGAAATTTTATTGATATTATTTTCCGAGGCACAAGAAACAACCGTTATTGGTTTTTTGGCAAACCTCAAGTCTCTTTTAAGCAATCATTTAAAGAATCTTCTAATGAAAAGTAAATCATAGTAGGTTTAGAAGTTATGGTTTTGGGTTTTGTACCCGTTTCTTTAGCAGGAGCTTTTGTCGTATTACTTGCTTTTGTCTCAATTGCATTCAGCGTTTGTGTCTGAGGAGGTTTCTTTTAAAAATTTTTATTTTGAAAATTTGTTTGTTGATTTGCAGGTTTATGTTTTATTATTGCCAGAGGATTCTGCGTTCGAATCATCAGGATTGGATTTTTTCTTAAATAAAGATTGTCTTTGACTGTGACCGTTGTCTTTAAATGCAAGTAATTCGAAAAATTTGTCTTAAATAATAATATTTTGTGATTTTACAGTAAAACGAATATCCCAGTCGAAATGGTTTGAGATTTTTCGTACAAGCTCGGCTTCCGAGAAATTTCGTTCTAAGTCTTGTGCGACTCCCCACACATACGTAGCCTATTCGAGATGAGAGCATTTTGAGCCAGAATTATATCTGTTATACTCTACTTTTCGTGACCACTCATCTTGAATATCCTCGTTCCAGAATCGTGCTTTATATTTTCTCTCGAAATCGGATATAGTGTTTATGGTTTGCTGTGCAACGTCGAACCACGAGGAAGCTGGATTTTTTAACGTTTGACTAATTATTATATTCATTTCGGCGCCGTCCACGTTTAAGAAATCTATATATCTTTTAAAATCGCGCAAATACCGCATAGGTTTTTCTTTGTCATCGGCCTTGAAAGTTGGCTGTTTTAACTTAGGGGATTTCGATGTAAGACTCAGAGTTGTGTTATTTCCATCTAAAGTAATTTCATGACTCGAAGACCGAATTTTGTTAATTTTACTTGTTAATGTTTGAAATTCTTCTGCGAAAGATTTGTTCGAATTTTCGATACACGTTTTTAAGTTTTGTAAAGTTTCATCGAATTTGAGAAGTGTGTTATTATACGTTGTATGCTCAACCTCAAGTGAGTTGATACGTGTTTCATTCGATTGAGTTATTTTTAATAAATTCTGACTTGTATTCGTCAAAGCAGTTAATTTTGTGGTTATGTATTTTTTCACATTCATTAATAAAACTTCCGCGTCTTCTTCATGTTTTCTTATAGGCATATTCATTAGAGCTTCTACGTTTGTCGAAGGGCTTGTTTCTGGTTGAGCTTCGAGACGGAGTTCGGAAAATTTAAGAGCTACTTTACTGTCAATGGATTTTTCAATGTTTTCTTTAAATATTTCCAAGTCTTCGTTATCCGGCTTGTTTAATATGCTAGAGTCTATCTCATCGACTCTTGTTTTAAGCGTGGCATAGTCTATGTTTAAATGGGTGTATTTCAACCCGTTCTGTTCGACTCGTTCGTGAATATTTTTGTGTTTTTTATCTAAATCATTGACGATTTCCGACGTTTCGTCTGCTTTCTCTAAGAGATATTTTAGAGCTTCGTGAACTTTTCGTGCCCAGTTGGCGTTTAACGAGGGATCGTCGATAATAGATTGATTCGCGTCGTCGGTAGTGAGAACTGCGTTGAGCGTATAATTTTATTGTGCTTTTAATAATTCCGCGGCGGCGCTTCGAGTGACTATGGTGCTCTTCCCAAGCGTGCTTGAGCGTGTTCTTACCTGAGTCCGCCATTTTGTGTTCGTCTGAATTTTTTGTGATTGCGTAAAATGGTTGCAAGTCTGTTCGTTTGTGTAAATTGCATTTGAGTTATTGCGTAAATTGCAATATATGTGTCATAGGAGGATTTGATTCTTATTGCAATAAGTTCCACTTTGAAAACCCGGTATCCTGGCAGGATCGCCAATGAAACGGTCACGACTTATCTTGGTCCTGTAGTATTTAAATTTATGTAAGAATACAAAATTTATTGATTTTACTTTCTGACAAGTCGCGAACATTTACTAATCTGCGTCGTGATTCTGACAACAGATTGAGTAGAAAGATTTTAATTTTTTATAATAATTCTCAACTATGATGTTGAGAATTATTATGAGGTCCGGGATACCAGGTAGTGGAGGTTTATTGCAATAAAGAGATTTTTGTTCTTTATAACAAAACTAAATATATTCAAATAAATATACAGGGTGTCTGAAAAGTTCCGGAACGGCATGATAACATCCGAACTAACAAAGGTAAAAAAAAATAAAAACACATGGTTGTTAGGATTTTTTCTCAGCTATCCGATGGGAACCTTAAATTTGACCTTGACCAAGTCCTTCAAGGTTATTTGAAGGTCAAATCGATTTTTTTAAATAGGACATTCTATTTTCGACCCCGGAAATGAAAAGAGCGGAAAATTTTACGTTCAAATATGGTCTAAAATATATTAAAATTTGACCATGGAAGGTTTGGACAAGGACAAATGCAGGTTTGATACGATAACTCGAAAATCAGAACTCGTAGAGAACAACATTTAAAACGTAATATTCATAATAATTATCCAGCTATTTGATGGAGACCTTGGTTTTGACCTTGACCATGACCTTCAAGGTCATTTGAAGGTCAAATCGATTTTTTTAAATAGAACCCTCCATTTTTGACTCCGTAAATGAAGGGAATGGAAAATTTAGCGTTCGAATAGGGTCTTGACCATTTTTAAATTTTGACTTTTGCAGGTCATGAACAAGGTTCATCCCAGGTTCAGTTCGATAACTCGAAAACCAGAATTCGTAGAGAAAATTATTTAAGACACAATATTCATGATTATGACCTTCAAGGTCATTTGTAGATTAAATCGCGGATAATTTTGCGTCTTAAAAACGTATCCAATTTTAATATTAACTTAACTTGATTGCTTCATCGCAAAATTCTACATCATCAACTAAAATTATTCCGATAGTCAAGCAACCCCATTGTTGAACATCCCTGACATTATAAATTTTTTAGTTATCATTATCTTACTTCTAAACTGCTTCAGCATAATTTTCACCCCGTAGACTCAAATTACTCCACTTCTACTTTCACTTTTTAATTGCTTAAATTTTCTTGACACAAATAATAATAATAATAATAGTAACGTGTCAATTTTTAAACCTTCTATTAAATGGACAAGACTTGTTTAAATGAATAATGAACATTAACAATTTAAAGAAGGGTTCATAATAAACCATACAACTATTTTTAAAATTAAATTTTAATTTGACCATCAGAGATATTGTTAATCAAGAATTTCTAAAAAATTTCTTCGTTTAATCTTTTCAATCTCAGTCATCTTTTATCCAATTTCAATTTACCAAAGCTCATTTTTTATTTCTTAGTATCTCGTGATATGTAGAGGTTGACAACATTTTTTCTGGAAAAGAAGTATTTCTCTAATTTTGTCTTGAAAATAGTGTTTTCTTGTTCATTGGTCATTTTTTTGGCGAATATTTTTCAGTAGTTAATTTGTCATTTTTCGCAGTCGTGCATATTTATTATCTGCATATAAACATGCAACGCCTTAATGAAAGAGAAAGAATTTCACTTTTGATGATGATAGGCTGGGGTGAACTTAGACGATCTTACGAAGATGCCAAAACTCTCTTCAATGAAACTTTCAGACTTGGCCTTACTCCAATTTCTAAATCTACAGTATCGAGGGCTGTCAGACGGTTTCATGATACAGGAAGTGTAAAAGATCGCCCTCGTTCTGGAAGACCGTCTACTGCAACAAATGAAGAAAAATCACTAGATGTCTTATTGTCACTCATAGAGGATCCCCATTCTTCAATACGCAAAATGTCTCAACAACATGAAATAAGCAAGTTTTCTATTCAGAAAATATTAAAAACTAACAAATTCCATCCATTCAAGGTTAATCTTGTGCAAGAGCTGAATGAAGATGATTTTGATAGGAGAGTTGAGTTTTGCGAAGAAATGATGTCTAGGATTGTTGAAGATCCCAATTTTGCCTTCAATATAGTATTTTCAGATGAAGCTACGTTCCAATTAACTGGTACTATGAATAGGCATAACTGCAGATATTGGGCTCAGCAAAATCCTCACTGGATGAGCGAAGACAAAACCCAATATCCCGAAAAATTAAATGTTTGGGCTGGAATATTGAATAATCAATTGATTGGTCCCTTTTTCATAGAGGGTAATTTAAATGCAGCAAGATATGAGGACATGTTACGGATGCAAATCGTTCCTAGAATTATAGAGGTTACGGGAGCCAATTTTGAACACACGTGGTTCCAGCAGGATGGTGCAGCAGCTCACTATGGACGCAATGTTCGACAGTATTTGAATACTGTGTTCATTGATCGCTGGATTGGCCGCAGAGGTATTATCGAATGGCCCGCCAGATCACCTGATCTGACTCCTCTAGATTTCTTCCTCTGGGGATACTTAAAAGATCGTGTTTATAAAACTAAGCCACAAAATTTAGTTGAATTACGGCAAAGGATAATTGATGAAAGCACTTTGATTTCGGCAGAACACATTCAAAATTCTATTCATAGTTTTTATTATCGATTAGGTTACTGTCAAGAAACCGAAGGTCATCAGTTTGAACATTTGATAAAATAATTCTTTCCTTAATTGGTCGGACTGAGTCTTGCCTTAACTGGTTGGACAACACCAAGTCATGCCTTAACTGGTTGGACAAACCCAATAACCCAAGTCTTGCCTTAAC
>QLYP01000136.1:119337-166801 GCA_016647725.1 Nasonia giraulti | reverse complement strand
CTGGTTGGACAAACCCAATAACCCAAGTCTTGCCTTAACTGGTTGGATAACACCAAGTCTTGCCATAACTGGTTGGACAACACCAAGTCTTGCCTGAATTGGTTCGACAGATTCTTGCCTCAATTGGTTGGAAAAACCAAGACCTGCCTTGATTGATTAAACCGCATCTAACCTTAAATGGTTGGGCCGAGTCTTATCTTAACTGCTTGGATAACACCAGGTCTTACATAACTGGTTGGACAACAACAAGTTTTGCCTTAATTGGTTGGATAGATTTTTGCCTTAATTGTTTGGAGAAAACCAAGAACTGCCTTAATTGACAAAAAAATGGGTGGTCCTATTTAAAAAAATTAACCTTCAAATCATCAGGAGGGTCATGGTCAAGGTCAAAACCAAGGTCTCCATCAAATAGCTGGATAATTATTATGAATATTACGTTTTAAATGTTGTTCTCTACGAGTTCTGATTTTCGAGTTATCGTATCAAACCTGCATTTGTCCTTGTCCAAACCTTCCATGGTCAAATTTTAATATATTTTAGACCATATTTGAACGTAAAATTTTCCGCTCTTTTCATTTCCGGGGTCGAAAATAGGATGTCCTATTTAAAAAAATCGATTTGACCTTCAAATGACCTTGAAGGACTTGGTCAAGGTCAAATTTAAGGTTCCCATCAGATAGCTGGGAAAAAATCCTAACAACCATGTGTTTTTATTTTTTTTTACCTTTGTTAGTTCGGATGTTATCATGCCGTTCCGGAACTTTTCAGACACCCTGTATATAATATAATATTGCGTAAATTTTGCATATATTCTATATATATCAAAAATTGAATAGTTAAATCCGCTTTGATTTTTACAAATAGGTTTTGAGAGACGTTATCTGCTCTATTTTGAAATTTTTATAAATATTTGACGAGTCTTTGAATTTATGAAAAAGTGTAGGACTGATACGCTTTAATTTGCGATATCGTGCCTAACTTGAAATTTTATAAGTGTAGATTATATTATAGTATTCGAAAATTTCTAAGTTATTTATCTTCTCAAGGCCTGAGTTGCTCTTGAGAGGAGACTAGGCGCCTAAATTGCGCTGGAGCTAGTGAGCTCATACTGGCCGTGCGGGTCCTTTTATAGGCCTGGGAGCGAGCGGGGATCGTGCCACCAAAAATACTATCATTTCACACTTTCACACAGACATTCACACTTACATACAAAACCCATTCATACAAATAATTTAATATGAGCGCGCGCTACGCCGCCGCCGCCGCTTCTCCTTCTCTTGCGCCGCTGCGCTCGCCGCTTCTCCTTCTCTTGCTGCTGCTACCGCCGCTTGCTGGCTCGTGGCGCTGCTGGTGTTGTGGAGTCAGCTGTAGCGCGGGCTTATCCTAGTTAAAAATGTGTTCTATAAATTTCAATTTCTTTTTTATATAGTTATTTGCGGAGCTTGTACGGGACGTTACAACTGCGAAACAAATGTAACATCTCTGTTTAAAAAACTAGTCAAATCTGTTTCTAAAAAATTAGTAAAAATTAAGTGTTATGATTGTAAGTTTTCAAAAACTTTACAGTATCAAACACGAACTGTGCAAAACCTTCATTTTGTAGATTGCAAAACTATGGAAAATAGTTTAAAATCTGTATTTTTTAAAAAAGTTTTATAAATGCAGAAAATGTGCAAATGAGAAAGCGACATTAGAATTTGAAATAGGTGCTTACATTTCTTTTGATGTTAAGCAAATGTTTGAAGATCCTGCGGCTAATTCAAACGATGCTCCAAAAAATATTATAAAGGCTATTAATAATTTACCAGTTAAATTGACAATCCATAATAAAGATTATAAACTGTTAGGTGTTATTGCTTTTGTTCCAGTATCTAGTCGATCCGGTAGTCACTACACAGCTTATATCAAAGAAACTTTATAGTAGGTGAAAAAAGACAATTTACATTCTACCGCAAAATATTTCCCATTGAGGAATTTAAATCTTTATACAGCTCTAATAATATACGTAGAATGTTCTAAGAACGTATAATAATTCATCAATTCAATCTCATTTAAATGAATATTAAGTTACAGTAATAGGCATTGGCGTGAACATTAAATCGCAGATTATTAAGACAGTAAAATAAAAGCGTTAAAACTTTAATTTAGTTGTGAATATTTAATTTACAAAATGTCAATTCGAAATGTTTATATATATATATATATATATATATATATATATATATATATATATATACATACATGGATGGACTCTTTCACGCCATTGCATTCATTTTCATAGTTAACCTTACATTGTTTTGAATTAACTTATTTTTATCTTAATTACATTTGACCAATGTTACACTTGTACTTTTTTATACAGCTAAATTATAATATACAAGTTTGTAATAATTAAAACGAAAACTTTTACTTTTTATTGATATTTATTTATAAGTAATTGAAAGACGAAAGATTCCAAAATTGTGATGCTGAGATATTTTCATTCTTGAAGTTTAGAACTTTAAAACACAAATAAAAGACTCTTCGCCTCAAAGTATTGAACATTTTCTCCAAAATTCGGTGCTTCAGTCGTTTTTTTAATCAGCTGTATCCAGGAGTTGAAGGAAATCTGGAAATCAAGGAAAAATCATGGAATGTTTTAGGACATGAAAAGTAAGGAAAAGTTAGGAAATTTTCAAACATTTATTTTTGTCGATACTCGGGCATAAAATGCGATTTATTGCACGCGGAGCATGCGTAAAATGGACTTTTACACACACTATATAAAAAAATAATACATTGTGCAGCAGAAGGAGGGGGAAGGGAATTTTTTAAACTTAAAGCTTTTTTAAAACCTTATATTTACCAGCTCTATTCTGTTAACAAATAACATAACAGCTTCTATTTTGTTAACAAATATTATTAAAGTATATATTGTAACGGGATTTTTGGAAACAAAATTGCACAAAAGTAAAGTGACGAGGGTGATTTGACCCAACACCCCCAAGATATCAAGGCGCGTGCTCTACCACTGACCCAAAAACTCCCTCATGTAAACTTGGTGGTAAAGTGATTTGGCAGAACGTTTTTGAGCAACAAGTATAGATGCGTTCGAGAGTTATAATAAAGATTTTTTATTTTCTAATGTTAAAACGTTTTTTTTTCGCGCGTCATTTTAGTAAATCGGTTCCAAAATTTAATTAGTGCTTTGTTAGGTTATACTTAATGAACTTATAAAGTTTCAGCGAATGCGTTCAGGGGTTATCGTGATAACCAGTTTTGGGCAAAAATCACAAACTTTCTCTTGGAGAAAGCAAAAGCGCTAGCGTACTAGGAAAGTTGCACTCTCAAGCGGACGCTGCGACTAAGGTTATGGGATTATTTAATTATTTATTTACGATGTAAATAAATAACTTATGGATAAACTAATATCGGGTGCTGATTAAATGCATGTAAAAATCTACAAATTTACATTGTTTAATTATTCTTTTACCGTCATTTATTATGTAAAAAATAAAAATTTATTTTTTCACAGCATCCATTTTATTTTTTTTAATATCTAAACAAATATTTGACACGCAAACAAATAATTAGTATCGATAAACATAATTTTTTACGCGCAATCGATTTATACTAGTTGCATTTTTAATAATTATTTTCATTTTTGCCCTGCCGCCTTCACAGAAAGGTCTAAAGTCAAGGGCCTTCAGTGCCTCAACTTCAGTCCTTTTCAGCAGCACTCGAATGGCCGTCTCCTCCTGTTTTTTAACCTTGGTGCCCATCGTCACCGTTTTGGTTTCGGCGACCACCCAAGAATCCGGTGCGAGTGTGGTGTTCTGCCTTTTCAAGCGCTTCACTACGACCTTCGGAGTATGCATTCCGGGGGCGTAGATCATCGCTCTGACCAGCTTCTGTAGGTCTCCCATTCCAATAGCCTTGAGTTAGGTGCCCTCCCCACATAGCCATTTAGTAACATTACTGAGTAACCACTTCTTGTTCTTTTGGTCCTTGCAGTAGAAGATCTGTGCATCCTTCTGGAGCCAATTGTCCAAGAAACTTGGAAAATAGCTTCCGCCCGGTGCATCATCAATCTTCCCTTCCAAGGCCTCCAGGACCTTCCCTTCTTCCCTGGTCCTCTCTAAGGCGCTCTTTCGGGTACTTGACCGGAACAATGGCCACCTTTAAGTCGGTAGCCACCACTCGGCTGTAGCTCTTTAGAGCGTCCCCAACCGACCTCTTTTCAAGCTCCCTTGGGGTGGAGATGTCGGAGTGCTGTCTTTTGGACGCGCCTGCAAGGGTCCCAACCTGAGACTCCCCAGGAGCGCCCTCCAGACGCTTCGTCCTCAGCTTCGCCCCCGAGGATAGCTTCCTATTAGTGTGCTTGTTTCTTCTATTTTCCTTATTATTTTCTGTTCCTGAGGAGGCACCAATATTTTCCACTAAGCCGGACCCTGCAGCCGCCCGGTGACTCTCCTGGGAACTTACACCAGTATTTGCCGTCTTGACGACAGCTGCCCTGTCTTCCAACATACCGTCCGTAAAGACTTGACTTGAGCTAGAGAACTCCTTTGTTACTGGCACTTTTTCAACCGTTTCCTGTATCATATTCTTATCCATTTTCTTTTGCTTGTTTTACGGGTGTGTTAGGTGTGTGGACCAAGCTCCGCCCTTGCATCCCGGACCAGTACGCCCCCTAGAAGCCACCCACCGCGGAAAAGCCGACCCCGACATCTGTGGCTTCAGCAGGCATCTCCCCCCCCACCCAACATGGCCCTATCCGGTCACCAACCGGCACTGTTAGGTTAGGCGGGATTTTTCATCGGCTGATAGGGTAGCCAGGTCATGCTGGTTAGGCTGACCCGGGCCCCTGTACTATCTGACGGCCTAGGAGCGCCAGACAACCTAGTTTTCCTACGGTACCCTTAGATCGACGCAATCAGCCCTCCTCGAGTGACCCTGGTGGACATACATGCCCGGGGGCAGCTTTGGGGTCGGCAGTGTGTAAGTGTTAAGGTGTAATATATGTGTTCATATGTTGTGTTTCCCAACCGGTACTACCGCCTTCGCCTAGTTGGGGGATTGCTGCTAGCCTTTAGTCGATCTGTCAGGTAGTTTTCGCTCTCTTCTTCTGAGACGAGGAGAGTTGAGTGAGTCCCGCCCCTAGGCCCGTTGAGAGTCTGAAGCAAGGGAGAGCCCTTTTTAGGGTGATCCCGCACTCGAGTGAGAGCCCTTTTCACGGGGATCTACATACATTTGAGCCTGATTTACTAGGAATCAGACACAGCCAAAAACATTCACTTTCTCTCACTGGATCCGGATCCGAGGTCTGCCGCACAATCGACCAAAGAAGCCCCCTCACCGGCCCATCGGGCATACGGCAAGGTGGCAATCCATCCAGGGGGATGAATAAATAAGTAAAAAAAAGGTTATTTTATCCTTGATAATAATAATACTTCATACTTATCTTTTCATTTGGTCACTGTGTTGAATCTTCAAGTTAAAACTGCAAACAATTACCAGTCAAACCTTCGAATGTCAAAATGTTTAGTCCGGGAGCTCCAATCTCTGTAGCGTCTTTTTCTTTCATGTCTGCAGTTTTCACGGAATCCTTGGCCACTTTTTACACAATTCACTGAATTGTTCGTTAATTGCATCACATGCAGACTGAGCCATGGGTATTAAGCAGTCCATCAACCCACAAAATGTTTATAGACCAGCGTGTTCAAGTCCAAGAGCACGAAATGTAACCACTGCTCTTTTGTTGTTCTCCCAAGCATGGTACTTGACGCCAACTTTTCTGCATGAGTTGACAGCTGCCAGCTGATCATACTTAATACACACTACTTCAATCTTGAATCCTAATCCTTAAGCTTTAGATTCGCTAAGTTGAACTTTGCCATGGCTTAGGTTACAAATCAAAAGTTCCTCGAGCGCAGTAAATAGAATGTTGATATCAATCAATCTATTTCTGATTTTAGAGGTTCCTTCTGCTGCTGGAGTTTGTATCTTTTTTGATGAACTTGAAGTCATGATTTGTTGACAGGTTCATCCTCACTCGTTACTCCTACAAATTATCTTAGCCTCTTTTTCCCTTTTCATCGAGAGTACTTCCTGCCTGGATGGGTACTTGCAAAACTGCCCTTAGCATCTTGCTGACCACACACTCTTACACAAAACTTAATTCTACACTTTATCAAAAACACTTCACTGCACTACTCTGCTTTTAAAAAAATACTTTACTTTGTTTTCTTTATAGAGTTATAAGCTATAAGCTATAACCCCAAAAACACTACAAACACTACTAAGATAAATTTAAAAACACTTTTGAAAAATATCAGCTTTTTTTATGTATTAAGACATTAGCTGTGTTTACTCAGTGTAAAACACATCCCAGGACTATATCAGCTGTGTTTTGAAATATTTGCTGTTTGCTAGCAGAACAGCAGAGAACGGTCGTTCTGTCCTTCTCCAGCACATTGATTCTAACCTGCCCACAGGTGGCACGAGGTCGCGCGATATTTGAATTCAAATAAATGTCTGTACGTTTCAATCGGAGCCGTATATAAGAAGCAAAACTAGAAATTTATCTCGAAAATGACGCAAAAAAATCTTATGAATACACTCAAATTTATTTACTAAAATATGTATGCCGAGCATAATATACGTATATTTTACGATAAAAAAATAGTATTTTTAACATATACAATAAAAATTTCTTTCAGATTGGATTTATAAAACTTGAAATTAAAATTATATGTCATACTAGCCAAAAAATGAAAAAAACGCAATTTTACGAGAAAATGATAAAAAAATGATTTTGTTTTAGTATTTTGCTTGTAACTTTACGGAAAAAATTGTTGTTGATAAACGGGTTTCAGGAGCGTGTCCTACGAAAAATTCCCTGTCAAAATGAGGAATGAAAAAATCGATTTTTCCGAAGATTAAAGGTGTTGTGTCCTTAAGTTCATTTGTCTCATCGTCAGATCTTGATGTAAAGAACATCTAAAAAACTATGGCCGTCACCGTGACGGTCATTTCACAATTTTCTATTTATCGTTAATTGCGATGTATTTGTGTCTTGAAGTTGAATTTAGTCCTTTTTCTCTGATGTTTTATTCGTCGTGAATAAAATCTAATTCCTTCGGTATTATGTTTAATACATCACATAGCATCGAAATAAATATATATTTTTTCAATAACTACACAATATTACTCAATAATAATACATTCTCCGAATTAAATTTTAATGAAAATAATAAAAATTATTACAATTTTTTTATTGTTTTTGTTTCATATTTCTATTATTATAAATTCGTGGAATATATATATATATATATATATATATATATATATGTATATATATATATATATGTATATATATATATATATATATATATTTAAAACTTAAATTATTGTTTAAATATAACGAGCGAGTGTTAGCGAGTAAGTTTTAAGGTAGTATTGATTAATTTGTCCGCCAGTTCTATATTTTTATTAATAATTTGAAGTGTTTCGCCAATGGATAGTTCCTACTTCATTTCGGCCGCGTCTACTTCGTGCTCTTCGTTCAAAACAAGCCTATTTATCAATGCCTTCCTTTTCTGTTCTAATTTGTTTACTTCTTAATTGTCGTTTTCCATAACAATTTTGTGATAGGGCTGTTGGAATAGTTCCTCTTTCTTATTTTGGCGCAAGTCCTCGAGTAGTATTAGGTTATTAATGCCCTCTTCTTTCTAGTTCTCGGTCTTTCCCTTCGTGATTGTAAGTGCAAAAATCTTACGGGCCTTTTATCGGCTTAAAGATAATTGCTATTTTATTCAACTGTAAGATTTTGTCTTGAAGTAGATACTGTCACGTCGTGCGATTTTTTCAATTTTTTCAAAATTTTAAATTTTAATTTTCAAAATGCATAAATGCGTACATGACGCTCGTCTAAACAGAATTCGGAAATGCGGGCCTAAAGAGAGAAAGTGAGGGACATATAGCCCTATCGTAAACCTCTTGAGCTGCGCGCATCGACGAGATTTAGAATTATTTTTTATTCTCGGTTGTATAAACTATGCAATTATCGAATTGCAGACGTTCGCTTTTAGCAAACAGTTTTGGTGATATATTTCTACATAAATGTATATAAATGCATAGTTTGTTTGCAGCTTATAGTGTAGTTATAATTTTACAAACAACAAACTGATAACGCCATTTATTCATTAATTATTTAGCACTAAACTGTATATTTTTCGATTTATACAGTTCGCTTCTTGTGCATAATTTATGAATGGATTGAATCTTACATACTTGGGTTAACTGCTTGGGCTGGAATCTATGCTGCTGTGCTGTAGTCAGGCTTATACAGGATGGATATATTACATAGAAAAACACTTGATAGTTGATTGACTTTCACGATTTATTCAAGATAAAGTTCTATAGGTATCGGGATCGCGACTTAAGCCCGGATAACTCTTGTCGACGGATAGGATCGTCGTACAAGAGTCCAGATCGAGTGTATAATTACAACTGGTCGCTTGGCGTATACAGGGGATACTCATTAACCTCACTGATATACTTATTAATCTGAGTCGTCAGTTTTCGGCTTCGTAACGATTCCGCTGATATTGCTTAAATGCAATACGTCGCAGGACGTCACACCCCCACAACTAGCCGATTGCCCATTGGTACAATAGCAACTTTATTGTAATATTACATAAAACTCAAATTAACTAGCGGTTTACAAATAATTTTGATCCTTAAAATTTAAACATATTTTAACAATAATTTTTTTTTCACTTAAAAATTCCAACTTATTTACGTTAAAATTTCAAGAATAGTTTTCTTTTATTAATTATTATTGTTTAAAATCATTAAATCTTTTCAATTTTACTGTTTTATATTTAAATTACTAAATATGCTGGAATCTTATTTACATATTTGAAAATGTTATAGATATCATTTTACATAACATTCATTAAAAACATCAGTTGATTTTAATATAAATTTACTCTATCAATACATCGTATATGCAGAATAATATAATCGAAGTTTTAATATTAGTCTCAAATATCTATAAACTAACAATTTTCATAAAAAATATAAATTTTGTATACCTTTGTTCCTACTACATACATACAGATTTTATCAAAAGTTTTTAAGGGTGTATCCGTAATTACCATAGCTTGTTTAATTTTTATTCTTTTTAGCTTATTTCTCTGGCAATCCTCGCATGCATTTACTCTGTTTTGAATATCTACCTTAATATTTTCCCAATAATACTTATCTTTTATTCTATTATATGTTCTATTTATACCCGAATGTCCTCCTATTTTAGTAGAGTGTAGCATTTCAAATATTTTATCTCTGCTTTTCCTCTACATAAACTATATTATTTAGACAGATCACAACCTTTATATTTGTACCTTCAAATATAGTTTTCAAAATTTCCTCAATTTCCTCCCAACTTATATTATTTATTATTAGATCTTTTGAAATGCTTGGAATATACTATATTTTTCTGCTTATCGTGTGGATTTTCCTCCTCTGGTACACTTTTCTTTCTATTCTTTTGTACCCTGGCCCTTTTGCGTTTTTTTATTTGTAACTTCTTATTATAAAGTTTCGATCTTTGTTCATTAAGAATTTTTATCTTTTCATCATTCTTCAAATCTTGCAACGTCTGATTTTCTTCTCGCCTTTTCTGGGCTCTTGTTACTACGCATATAGCCAGTTTCGCTACAGAATTCCTTGATAATGCATCTGCATTTGTATTTTGTTTTCCAGCTTTATACACAATTTCATAATCATAATCTGCTAGTTTTAATCTCCATCTCCATGAGCCCTTTTGTTATTATCCGCAGATTTAAACCATAATAGTGGTCTATGGTCAGTTACAATTATAAATTTATTTCCATAAATATAATTTTTAAATGTTTTTATAGCATACATAATACCCAGAGCTTCTTTTTCATAGGTTGCATATTTAAGTTCCGCAGGCTACAGTGCTCTTAATGCATAAGCTATTTGTCTGTCTTTACCTATCTCTCCTTCAGAAATTACACAACCTAACGCATATTGACTTGCATCCGTCGTTATTATAAACGGTTTATCGAATTGTGGTTATTGCAAGGCCGGTGCTAAACATAATGATTCTATGAGTTTATCAAATGCAGTTTGTTGCTCCAATCACCACGCAAATGGCCTATCCGTTTGTAGTAATATGGTTAGTGGCTTGGTTATGTCTGCTAAATTTTTAATAAACCTTCTATAATAATTTACAAAACCTAAAAACTGTCTAACATTTTTAACGTTATTGGGAATTGGGAATTTCTTTACTGCTTGTATTTTGTTTTCATCTGGTTTTATACCTGTTTCACTAATAACATGCCCTAAAAAACACACTTCTGTTTTGTTACATTCACATTTTTCCGGCTCTAATTTGAGCCCTGCTTCTATTAATGCTTGAGCTATTAGACCGAATCTTTCCTCTAATTCTTCAATCGTGTCACCGAAAATAATGATGTTGTCAATATAATTAAAACATATTTTATCGATATATTTGGCTAAAACTTTATTTAAAAGCCGCTCAAAAGTGCGGGCTGAGTTTTTAAGACCGAACGGTAGGACGCCAAATTCAAATCTTCCTACTGGATGTAAGCTAAATACAGTTTTGTGAATATCCGAAGGACTGATCTTTACTTGATGAAAGCGAGATTTTAAATCTAATACATCAAAATATTTCCTCTTTCCAATTAAGTCTAAAATTTCATTAATATTGGGAAGTAAATATGGATCGGCTATAGTCACCTAATTCAAGGCTATATAATCTATCACCAATCTATATCTTTTCTCTTCTGGGATTAGCTCTTTATTCGGGACTACTAACGGTGGCGCTTTGAACGCACTTTTTGTTTCTCTGATTGCTTTCGTTTCTTGTAATTTGCCCATTTCTTTTAAAACTATTCCCTTAGATTTATGTGCTAATGGATACTGCTTTACGTATACTGGCTTGTATAAATCTAGATTTGGTAGCAATACAGGAATAGCACAGACCAGATGGCGGAGTACCAGCATCGGGTAACTGCACGTACCTGTATGGGGCCAGGAGTGTGGGATCCCTAGGCACCGGATTTCTCGTAAGCAAAAACATCATACATTCGGTTAAAAGTTTTAAATCCGTCAATGATAGGCTCTCGTACATCATCATCGAAGGTGAATAGTATAGATATCGTATAGATATGTATTTATTAATGTTCGCTGTCCTACGAAGGACAAAGAAGAAGGAACTAAGGATCTCTATTACGAAACTTCAGAGCAGGTGATCGACCCGTTCGCATCTTACGACACAAAAATAGTATCAGGCGATTTTAATGCTAAAATAGGTAGGGAGGAAATGTTTACGCCTACTCGAGGGAAGGAACGACTGCACGAAGCCAGCAATGATAACGGTATTATGGTCATAAATTTCGCGGCTGCAAAAGATCTTATAATCAAAACTACATGTTTTAAGCACAAGGACATACACAAGGCAATGTAGACATCGCCGGACGGGGCCACGCAGAACCAAAATGATTATTTTCTCATTAAAAAAAGACGTCCTACTAACGTTCTCGACGTAAGGGCGCATAGAGGGGCAGATAGCGACTCGGACCACTTCCTAGTAGCAGCCAAATTAAGAGCTAGATTAGTAGCAAATCAAAATAGTAAGCGAACAAACGGTAGAAAGCTTCGATATTGAAAAGCTACGAAATAGAACAGAGCGAATTAGGTACCAGATAGAAATTAATAACAGGTTTCAGGCACTTGGAGAAGCAAACACATCGCCAGAGGGGAATGACCAACCCAATAGCTTATGGGGGGACATTGAAAAAACGGTAAAAGAAGCCACGAACAAAGTACTGGATAAAAAGAAAAAGCCAAAGAGCAAACCATGGTTTGACGAAGAGTACGAACTCTGGTTTGAGAGGCGCAAAAAGGCTAAATCAGATAGCTTACACAATAGAAGCGATAGGACCGTAAAAGAGTATTCTAACGCAAGGAAACAGGCGGGCGCGATCTACAGAAATAAGAAGCGGGAGTATCAAAAGAATCTTATTAAGAAAATAGAAACTTACACTAAGAAAAATAACCCCCATGAAATGTACGGAGGGATTAACGCCATCAGAAAGGGTTTTAGGAGTAGAGTGCAATTGATGAAGGACGAAAACGGGGACCTTGTAATAAATGACCGCGAATTACTGTCGCTGTAGAAAAATTATTTCGATAAATTATTAAAAGTGCATAAAAATAGCAAAGAATTAGGAAACGAAATTCACACTGCTGAACTCCACGTGGAGGAACCAAGTTACTAAGAAGTAAAGGCCGCGATTAAAAAACTGAAAAACAACAAAGACTCAATACCAGCTAAGTTACTTAAATATGCTAGGGGCATCGAGCTTACTTTTAAAATCTATGAACTAGTATGTGCCATCTAAAAAAATGAAACAATACCCGAAAATTGGAAGGAATCTATTATTATACCGATTTTTAAAAAGGGGGATAAGCCAGACTGCAATAACTAAAGGGGTATATCATTTTCAGCAACGTGCTACAAAGTTGAAAAACTGCTGATAACCAAGTTAAGTGACTTAAGTAAAATAAAACTTGAACAATTAAACAACCCAAAAATCAAAATTGTTGGAATAGAAAACTGTTCAAATCTGGACATCAAAAGCATTGAAGAAGACATCAATATCAGAAACTTTCATGATTTTGACTCTAAATTAAATGTTTTACACATGTATACGAATAGCAAAACTAACCTCACTAGTGTACTAGCTGAAGTTACATCTGAAGTATACAAATATATCAGAGAAAGTAAAAACAAAATCTTTGTCGGATGGCAATCTTGCAGAGTATTCGACCTAATAAAAATCAAACCATGTCTGAAATGTGGGAGATTTGGACATAGTACTGTTAAATGTACTAATTAATCTACTTGTCTCAGATGTTCACAGAAGCATAAAACAATTAGTTGCACCAGTACCACGCTTGCCTGTCCTAATTGTAGTTTCAGCAACTCCAAGTTTGAAACCAAGTACAATACCAATCATGATGCTACGGATTATAATATATGTATTATATTAAAAAACAAAATTAAGAAATACATTGAGACAACTGATTATCCGGTGCAACCTAAGTTACCGACGGTTAAACCAATACCGATAAATTACCATATGGAGATAAATAATCAACTTGATAATATCTCGAACGCAAGTGATCTACACAGTGACCATGATCAATCCACTGACGCAAACCTACGCATTCAACAAGTTACTGATAAACAGCCTATAAGGAATCAACATCAACATGCTGAACAAAATCTACAAAAACCTAGGAATCAACTACCGACTCGTAACCAACAAAATTTATCCAAGACTAAAACGACTGCAAAATCTGGTAAGACTAGGTAAAGTTTTATCTCTTTCCAGTAACTGGTCTCAAATTTAAATTAATTGAATTATGGATTTTGAAATTTTGGATAAAATAAACAACGATTCTATTATCACGGAAAGAGTTTTCGTAACGACATCTAGTCTTAACAAAGCGCTGAACAGCAAATCAGATTTCATAATGCATGTAAATATTCGTAGTATGTTAGCTAACTTTGATAAACTGAAAATTTTATTTAATAGCTTAACTATTAAACCATCGATTTTAATATGTACTGAAACTTTTGTTCAAATTAATCACAAGATGTTTGAGTTAGATGGATACAAAATTTACTACAATGATAGCCATCTTAATCAAAATGATGGAGTTATAGTCTTTGTTGATAGCAATATTGTCCATGAGACCAAAATTATTGAGTGTGGTAGGGCAAAGTTGATCAACGTTCATATTAGGTTAAGTAATAATAAAGGAATTGATATATCCTCTGTTTATAGATCTCATGGAATTCCTAAGAGTGAATTTATCTTAGCTCTTAATAATTTCTTAAACAAAAAAAGAAATGTTAAAAATTATCTACTAGTGGGGGATTTTAATATCAATTTACTTGATACAGAAAAGGATAGCCAGGAGTTTCTCTGTAACTTCCTGGACAAAGGATACATACCAGGCTTTCTAGGTATTACCAGGCCATCGATTGGAAGTAGCAAAGGATCATGCATTGACAACATTTTCATAAAAACAGATAATCTAAAAACTGCTACGTTCAAACTTAAACACTCTCTAACTGATCACTATCCAATATTTATTACTCTTGAAAAAATGAGAACTAAAAATTTTGAGCCCATCAAATTTATTGATTATAAGAAATTAACTAATGTTGCTAAGACTATAAATTGGAATATAATTATGCCAATCCATGCTCCTAATAAAGCATCCGATAAACTGATAAATGATATCAAATTCTGTATTGAACATGCTACAATTATAAAAAGAAATGTGAATCATAAGCCCAGAAAGACCTGGATAACTAATGCTATTATGCAATCATGTGCCACTAAAGAATTACTGTATAACATATGGCGTAAAGACATTAATAACAAACAGCTCAAGCTTGCTAAAATAAAGCATTAAAGCAATAAAAGATGCTAAAATAAAGCATGAAAAGAACCTAATCGAAAGTAATGTAAACAACTCAAAAAAATTATGGAGTATTATTAATAACAAAATAGGGAAAAATAGTAACGCTAATGATAGTATAAGTTATATTAAAATAGATGATAGTAAGATTTTTAATAAGGCTGAAATAGCTGATTGTATGAATAATTTTTTCTGTGAAATTGGTCATAGGTTAAGTGCCAAGTTTGACAAATCTACTAATAATGCGAGAAAAATGCCCGACATGAACAGTAATTCCATTTTCTTAATTCCAACGAATTCTGTTGAAGTTTTGAATATCATAAATAATATGAAATTTTAAAATGGTGGAGTCGATAAGATTAACACCAAAACTCTGAAGGTTTTGAGTAATTTTATTGTTAAACCGTTAGTTTTTATTTTTAATTTATGTATTGAGAAAGCCATCTGGCCAAACGCATTGAAAAACGCGGAGATAATTCCTGTACATAAGTCAGGAGAAAGGCATAATATATCTAACTACAGGCCTATATCTTTAATCTCCAACTTGGCAAAGATCCTGGAAAAAATTGTATATATTAGAATTATAGATTTTATTGAAAAACACAATTTGATATCTGATCAGCAGTTTTGCTTTAGGAAGAATACTGGTACTAAAAATGCCCTAAATTATTTGGTGAATACTCTCTATAATAATCTCGATGCGAGTACTCCTACCATTGTTACCTTCTTGGATCTTGCTAAAGCTTTTGATACTGTTGATCATGATCTTTTAATTGAGAAACTTTACCACATTGGAGTTAGAGGTCAGGCACTTGATTTGCTGCGAAGTTACCTCAATGATAGACTGCAAAACGTTAGAGTAGGTAATGACGAGAGTGCTAGCAAGCTAATAACAATTGGGGTTCCCCAAGGTACTATCCTTGGTCCTCTCCTATTCCTGATATACATAAATGACCTTTTAAAAGTAATCCCTTCCAAAGCCATTTCATCGTATGCTGATGATACTGTCATAGTATCCTCTGGGTCTTCATGGAAAGATGCCCAGGTTAATATGAACAGTTATCTAATAAAAGTAGATGCTTGGTTAGCGAGTAATAGATTATCCCTGAATGTTGATAAGACTGTCTATATGACTTTTGGAAATTACTGTGATAGCGTACCTATACAGTCTTGTGTCAAAATAAGAGATAAAAAACTAAGTAGAGTCGAGAGCTGCAAATACCTAGGGATTATTTTCGATTATAACCTAAGATGGGATAAACACATACATAATATCATCAATAAAACCAAGTACCTAATTTACATCTTCTACAAGATATCCCAGTACATGTCAACAGAAACATTGATGTTGATATATTATGCCTTTTTTCATAGCATATTCTCTTACGGAATTATTGCTTGGGGAGGTGCATATAAGTCTACTAGTTACCTACTTCAAAATTTGCAGTTTAGAATATTAAAGATTGTAAATAAAAAAAAGTTTGTACAAAAAAATCCTATGAATATAGCTAAATTATTCGCATATGAATCGCTACTACTACACTACTGTGATCTTAGAACTAAATATATTAACTCTAATAGCATTACTAGAAATAAGAACTTAACTATACCCAAATTTAATAAAAGGGTTAGCAACAAAATGAGCTATCTTAAGGCTATATATGTATTCAATGATCTCCCGAATGAACTAAAAACTGTTAATATTGTAAATAATTGGCAAAAGAAAAAACTAAAAAATTGGATACTCTTAAACTACACGTAATTTAGTAATTTTTTGTCAGTTATCTTTTGAATTTATGTCAAATATTTTATATATTTTCACCGTGATACAGCTTTATTTACTGGAGGCCTCACTTGGCAACGTGGTCTTTAGACCATGTTGCTAAGTTTATATTTTTGTTACAATACTTATGTAAGATTTTAGTTTTAAGGTTATTAAGTTTCTAAATTTTGTAAAATACCAGTCCTGCCCACAGGTACCTACGTGTACAGCTGCAGGTTTTTGCAGATGTTAGATGTAAATACTCTGTAAATACTTTTCTGGTCAATAAATAAATATAAATATAAATAAATATACATAGCATAAATTTTAATTCGATTGCATGTACAAAATTTATCAAAACTTGACAAATGTTGATAAAACTTGTGAATACAACCGGATTAATAATATAACTATTTAAGTGGATGTATGAGATAAACAATATGAGCCAAAACAATAATTAAATTTAAGATCAGCAAGGTAAAATGCATGGTCATTAAGCGAATTCAAAGCTTTGTAACCACCACTCCAATTTTGAATCAGGTTTATCTACATTAATGAGGTGTTATTTAAAGTTCGAGATAAACGTTTTAGAGGACGTAAAATAAAGTAAGATTAGTGATTAGTGGGATAAAATACATAAAAATAAGCTTTTTCTTTAATTTTTTGCTTATATTTGCGAGTCTTAACAGCGTAATACTGCTTTTTGAAGTATTTTTGAGGTTATGGAAGAACGTGGGCTAAATAGACTGAAAACAATGGTGGATTTGTGTTTAGCGGGAAAAAATACATAAGAATAAGCACTGAGCTAACGTCTACGATGCATTCGGACTCTATGCATCGTAGTACGGCTCGGCGGACACTTATCGCTGACTCGTCTTCGCTGCTCACGTTGCAGACGTGTGCGTCTGTGACAATAACTTTTGATCTATTGCGTGTAGAAGCTTGAAACTTTCCAGATACCTTTATCACTATATGTCGTTTAATTCAATAGACAATTATTTAATAATTTCGAAAATTTGTAACAGATTTTTGTTGATTGAACGGAAAAATCTAACATATTAAAAATTCATTTCTGATTTTGTATTTTTCATTCGTTCAAACAACGGCTTGAGCTAATTGAGATAACATAATATGAAACTACGTATATTCACGGTTATTATACAACTTTTTTTAAGTCATTTAGTTAAGGATAGCTCGAGTACTGAGAAGTCAAACACAAAGTAATTTTTTTTCCGTGTGCTTGCACGCGTGGATAAATGTTTTTAGCCAAGGTTAGTACATTGACCATTTGCGTCCACAGCACACGCACAATAGTCAAAACCGAATATTTTGCTGCGACCCCCACCCCACTTTTATCTCTCCGGACCCACCTTTAGGACATATAACTGCTTTTCCGTAATGATATTTGTGACTGTTAGAGTTATACCAGACCGCCATTTTGAACTCTTCAAATGAATCTTTCTGAGGGATTCTGATTCGGAAAGTACATTAAAAAACGAAGATTTTCACCAAATGTTAGCTCATTCCTCTGTAACCCCAATTGAATCAAGATTTTTGTCCAAACTCTTTCAAATGGCCCCAATGTGCCCCGGCGACCAGGGTTCAATTCCACCTCGAGTCACATTTTGAACCGTGTTCAAATTTTGAAAAAAACTCGAGAAAAATTTTTTTAATTTCTAAAAATATAATATTGTGCCTAATTGTGCCATACTGTGTCATAGTATGCCAAACTGTGCCAAACAGTGCCAAATCGTGCAAAATGTCCGAATTAGCATGAGTATAGCATAATGTAGCACAGTTTGGCATGGTGTGGTACAGTTTGGCACGATTTGACATAGTTTGACATAGTTTGGCATGATCTGGCACAGCTGATTATTTCCACCAGGGCTGTTACGAACCCACCGCTATGTAGCGTCTAGTTCTTTTCCCTCACAAGCGCTAAGATTCAATAGTGGTAACTATATAAGACCGCTCAAGTTGCTACGAATAAATTCATTGTAAAATGCGTGCAACTATATGAGTCTATCGGCGATGTGTTTAAATCTTTGCTAGTTTTAGATGATATGAATAATATTCAAATAATCTAAAATCATCAATTTCAGCGAGAAAGGGTTAACACTTGATTTTGGGTCCAGACTCCAGGTCAGAATCGGGAAAGAAAAGAATCTAGCAGAAAATTAAAAAAAAAATCTTCACACCCTTTCAAAGTAAATTTTGCTATCTCGGATATTAAAATCTCAATTTTCATTATCTTGAGATAGTAAATTCTACTATCTGCAAAGTCTGTCCTTACTTTACTATCTTAGATGGAAATTCCTATTTCTTTTTGTAATTTTTACTGTCTAATTTATCTCTGTGTAGCGATTTATAAATTAATAATTTTTAAATAAAAATGAAACAGAACTATGCAATATTTACATAAAAGTAATTTGTTTAGCTATATTGAAGTATACTTACAAGCGTTTTACTACTAATTACATATGAAATATTTAACTAAACTGAACTTTCGAAATTAGTCGGTTCGTGCAATGATGTAGATGCGCAGAAGCAGTGGAAGAAAGGGAAAACTTATACAGACCTTGTTTGAGTCATGTCTTGATCAATACATATGTAAACTCTGTATAAGCACTCAAACGTGATCAACATTGAAATATATTAAGTTGAACAATTCATAATTTTTTCCTGTAAAAATTCTGTTTTTACAGAATAAAAAATAATGATATTAAAAAATTTGTATTACAAATATCTTACTATTTTGAAAATTAATAACGTAAAATATTAACTTGTGTGATAAAATGCATTTTTTAAATGTGTTTGTACTGTAAATAAGTTAATACAGTAGAATTTCGTAAACAATTATAATGTTACTCGCGGTTGGTGGCGAATCTCGAGCAATAGTTCTTGGAGAGGTTCTACCCGTTACTCTAAATGGAAAACAAGATTCTGCACAAGAGTCTGCACAAGAGGTAGTAGCGCAATGTGTGCAAGACAATTCGAAAGGCAAATGGACAAAATCGAAAGAACAAAAATTCGAAAATTTGAAGCCACACGAAATTAAAGTGGATCATTATAAAACAAAATGTTGTAGTAAGAATGGTAAGTTATCGATGTGTACATAACCTAAAGAAGTAATATCTGCCATTATTTATATTCTGACAAATCATTTGCATTGATCTCAGGCAATCGTCATATTGTTGCATTTTAGTTTTCTGATATATATTAAAAATTTACGGCAAAACTTGGAATCAAACGAGATATTTTGCTACATATCTATAACCTTCACGTCATAAATTTGATGTTCGATTTTATCAAAAAATAAAAAATATTCATTACATTCAAATATCAAACAAAATATATTTTGGATTATTTTTAATTAAAATCGTTGAATTAATGTCTACAATTGACAAAATGAAAGAAAGACTGTTTCGTTACAAGTAATGATTTCTATTAAAGAAACGTATTAAAAGTTTTTAGAAAGTTCGAATAGTAAGATTTTAGCAAGCGTTTGTTATCGTAATATACTAATCAAAACCTTTTTGAAGGTGGTCATTGAAATCACATATTTCAAAAAAATATCCGTATCAATCTGAACAATAGAAAAAAACGAATAGAATGTTTGAATTTTAATTCATGGAACAATTAAGCATTCAATATGATGATAACTTTGAAAATTACGTAAAGGATGATATTATTATAATATTTGCATACTAATTCGCATTACTTATCTAGTATTTATTGTATACTTCATTACAATTTGAAAAAAGATTGCAAAATTTTGCACTAACCGTATTAATTATCAATAATTTTTTTTTATTTTATACAGGGGGTACACCTTTCTGCCTGCTTCGCTCGCCAACTTCTACTTTTTACACTGAAAACTTCAGTTTTACTTAGTTTGTGATTCGGGTGCATAGTTCGTGTATTTACTAATTAGGTAATTAAGGAGACAGAACGTTCGAACATTGTTAAATAAGAATATTGGTAACGGAGAACGAATTCTTAAATAACATGAGAATGGACATTCTAAAATGGCACTAGCTGCAAGTGTAGGAGAGATTTACCCAGTAAGGAACTACTTAGCAAATTCGACTATAACTTTTGATTAAGACTGTCGAAATTGCTCAACCTGGGCGATTTGCTTGCTGTAGGGACTTTTGATGTCCTGTGCGGTAGGGCTATTAATTTTGTAACAAACAAAATAGGAAGCCAAATTGTAAAAGCTATTTTTTTATATCGAAAAAGTGTCGCCCAGTATGGAAAACCATTCATATTTACAATAGTTATGGTACGTATACATTGTAAACGTTTGAAAACATTTAAAACTGTTTGCTTTATGTGAAGAAATTTCGTTTGAGAGGGTTTACACTTGTTTGCCGTCAATTTTATCAGTATTTCCAAACTTTATTGAAATCGATCGCAGTTCCTCTTCGACCTTCCCTTAAGATATTTTCAGGCTAAAAAAGCCTTTTTTTAAGCTATTGTAAGCGTTTAAAAGTCTTACATTCAAAAATCACTATGTCAATCCTATGCTAAAACAGATTTTTTTCGAAAATTCAAACTTTAAACTAAACCTCTATGGAGGTAAGTCATTGAACTTGCCTAATATCGATCTGCCATGAAGCGGAAATTATTATTTGACAGCTTGAAAAATGTGAAAAATAATACTTTCCAATCTTTTCCAACTTTTTTCCCTCTCGCTTGAGCAACACGGCCTCGGAGTATGACTTCCAAAATGTCAAAAGCTGCTAACCTACCTGGCCTAAGGACCATAATTTTCTCGTCAGAAGCTGGAAACTGATGGCATATCATACTAGTCACCGTCTGGCGCTGAGCGCATCTCCCTTACTACTAAAGTGAAAACAACAAAATTCAAAAATTAATTTTTATTAAACTACTTAAATCTTATCAAGATCGTCCAGCACGTTCTGAAGTCAAGTGCAAAGCGTATATACGTAGAAGACAATGGTCAGTGCTAACAATAATACTCAAAAAAGTAAAACTATAAAAGATCCGTTTCAAATATTTTATTGCTATAGATTAAAAAATGTTAATATATAATGCATTATATATTGCGTATAAAAATATTTTGTAAAATTTCGATTGTTATTTACATTTGATATTTCCTTGGTAGAAATGTTCTCGATTTACAGGCCAGTTTTGGGCGAAAAATCACCATACTGAAACTAGGCAAAACTGGCGTATTTTTAAAATAAAAATATTTATCGGATTATCATAATGTTTATTAAACAATATTCTACTGTCTTTTATAAATTATCAAAATGCCAATATCAAAATCTAATAACCAGTCATTATTCGTTAAAAAAACCTTTGATATGAGATAACGGAGTTGAACATTTTTTAACCTAAGAGTACGAATAAAATAAAATGAGCGTGAAGGTATAATTAGAATAATAATATTATACTTATTAACAATGATTTGAACTATCAGTATATGCAGCACAAATATGTCAAACAATATTTTGTTTTTCAGAAAGTTGCAATGGCAAATTAAGTAAGTAAGTAGGGAGCCACAGTCTCAGTAGGCAATAATGTCATAGTTTATTGTTATTTATGCCATCTGCGTTATATTGCAGTTAGATATCTAAATGTTTGTATATATGTTTGTTAACTTATTTAGAAGTAAGTTACCAACTTAGTGGAAATGGAAATTGTGCCATACTGTGCCATACTTTGCCGAAACTGTGCCAGACTGTGCTAAGCTGTACCCTACTGTTCTACATATATACCAACTCGAACATTTGGTAATAGCTTGGCACGGACTGGTATAGATTAGCATAATTCTAATTTTTCAAAATAAAAATATTGTTTTCGCGTTTTGTTTAAGTTTTAGTACAGATTGGCATGAATATGAACAGTTTAGCATAATATAGCACAGTGTGGCACAGTTTGACACATTCTGGCATAGTTCGGCACAATGTGGCACAGTTTGGCATAGTCGTAGCACAGTGTTCCATACTAAGGCTATTTCATGTTTATGACAAGTAGCTGATATAAGTTCTCGAATAAGTCTATTAAATATTATACGTTTTTTTATTCTTATTCTATTTTTATTATCATATCACACATATCCTATAGAGGCAAACAAGTTGCCTGTACATACGAATGGAACAAATGAAGACTTAAAACTAAGAACTTTATCCTGGTAAAAACGTTCAGTAGTGACAGGCCAGTCTGTGCCCAGTTCAAAGTGAACTGACCAGTGAGTTCAGCAGTGACTCACCAGTCGTCATGCCATTTTTGGATTCGGTTTCAGATTTTTACCCATGCTAATGACTGCGGAGTGAATTAAAGACAAGTAAATAACTATAAATTGACCCATAATTATTAAAAAAACTCATTAAACTAATAAAAAACGCTTATATAATCATGTATCACATGTTTTGACCCGAATATTGTATTTCAACCCTCACAAAAATAAGTATTCCATTAACACATATTTTTGTAGGTTATGTAACTCGATGCATGAAATGTATTGCTTCCTCCTAGAGGAAGCTTTGTAATAGTAAAATTTTGAGTTCCGTCGCAACTTCTACAAAATACTTTTTGGTGTGTTAGAAGTTCAAATCAAGAGTTCAAATCAAGCGTTTTTAGAAAATGTCCGAACTACTTCGTCAATATCAATAAAATTTGACATGCATATCTATTTTTGGATTCTAAATTCGGAGAAAATAGTTATTTTTTATTTTCTCGATTATTTTTTTTTTCAGTCATTTTTTGATTTTTGAAAAACACTATTTTGCGTTGTTTTTTAATCATCCCATTGTTACAATTTAGCTATAATATATTTAAAAGAAAATAAAAATACCTACTTTTCTAGTTTGGTCCTCGGGATCGACCGCTTTGTTTGGCAGATGAAATGAAAAAGGTGATTTAAAAAAAAAAATTATATCTTTGAAACTAAATATCATAACCTCATGAAAAAAATCATGTTGATGAGTCACGTATCAAACTATATCCCATTTAAATTTCAAGTGATTAGACTACTTATTTTTTCAGTAATAAATCAAAAACTGAAAAAAATGATTTTTTTGTGCTTTGATTACGTACGTATAAAGGACTTATTGCACTTGAGATTTTGAAAAAAGTAGATATTTGATGTGTTTTGGCTAAGTTTATTTCACAGCTTCCAAACCCCTATGGTTCTTAAAATATCAAAGTTTCAATTTTTTTTTTGTAAATTTTTTAATTTCTTATATCTCTAAAACAATGTAATCAAATGCTTCAAAATTGTATTTGGTGATTTACCATAGAAAAAACTAACTGCTGCTAAAATTTTTAACGATTTCGGCGAGCGGTTCTCAAATAAAGAGCTAAAATGTAAAAATCGATTTTTCTCAAAACTTTTGCTTCCTCTAAACAATATTTTATTTATTGGACCTATAAATTTAGTTTGAGGAAACTACGTTCCAATGAATTGGCAGCGGTTTTTTTAACTTCTAATTCTTGTTGATGAACTGCTAAAAATTCACCTTCATGCATTTTTGTCTAAATCAAATGTGAACATATAAAGATAATTCGCAAAACAGTATGTACGTATGTACGTATTTTTCGACGTGAAACATCTTGTTGTTTACATTTTGCATATTTTGGAATCTTAGCGGTACTTGGTCAGTGCCTAAGTAGTCATGATGCTTTAAATTGGCCAGATAGCACTGGTCTGCACGCCAGTTTCACTGCTCAATTTTCGACCAAGGTAAATAATAATAATTATAGACATAGATCACATACGTAAATGTCTGACCTAAACTATGTTTTCTTTAATAAAACTTTTTTGTTTTCTTTTTATTGAGACTTTACTTAAATCTAGCCCTGATAGCACAAAGCGTTTTTAAAACGTTTTAATAACGTGTGGTGCGCAAACGTTGGTACGTTTTTGACTTTTCGTTCCAGAAACGTTTTATAAACGTTTTAAAACCTTTGGAAATGTCTGCCTCTCGAGCCTGTGACAGTAATTGTAAAACGTTCGAAAAATGCAATATATAGGTTTTTTAAAGATTTCTATCACATTTTGAAATTTTTATATTTATTTGTGTTTGATTGATCGATACTTAATCAAAACGTTTTTAAAACATTCTCAAAACGTTCTAAAATAGTGTCGGCATTTATTGATTTACCTTTCCCTGCAATGCATAATTACATTTAACGAATGTTTGTAAAACGTTTTAAAAAAATGTTTAATATATCTGAAAAACTTTATCAATTATCCACCATTCGTCTTTTATCGTGCAACAAGAACGTTTATAGAACTGTTATGAGAGATTTTGGCTAATTCTCCCTCAAAAATATATTATTTGTTTTTTATGAGTCTAATGTACACGAACAGCTATACAGTTGTTAAGGAAATGCGTAAGGAATGAATGATTCGCACGACTTGCTTCCACGATCAACACTCTTACTATCTCCTTTCGATTTCATTAATGATGTGATCCCAATTAAAATTTATCTCAATTTCTTACCTTGATCTTTTGATATGTGAGAGATACAAATGGTCCGATCTTTTCCAAATAATGTTTAGTGACTTTGAAGGGTGGATTAAACAAAATACTTCAGTTTATTGAAACCAAGATTCCGTTGTATTTATTCCTTTTTTTATTTCCCTTTTTTTTTCTTTTAACCAATAACAATTCTGTATTCGGTAAATTGAACCAATGAAATCCTCACTAAATTCTCGAATTCTTAATGATGATGAGTTACACAATCTGTACGCGTCACCAAATATTAACAGAATAATAAAATCGCGCAGATTGGGATGGGCAGGGCACGTAGCGAGAATGGGAGACGACCTACGGCAGCGCGTCTCATGAAGGGCACGCCGATGGTAACGCGACCTCTAGGTAGACCTAGACGTAGATGGGAGGACAACGTAAAAGCGGTTCTAGTAGAAATAGGACGGGTGGGTGTCGATCGGAGAGGTGCATCTTTGGTGGGGTTGACACAAGATAGGGCAGCGTGGAAGGCTTGCGTGGATGAGGCGATGAACTTTCGAGTTCCAAATGCCACGTAAAAAAAATAAATTGAAATATTTGAATTTATTTGAAGTTGAAATAAATTCAAATTACTTTTATAACATTTTTTTATTTGTATACTTAACTATTAATTATAAAATACAAAATGGGGTTATAACGAATAAGCTGATATTATTTGGTTGATATACAAAACGGAATATCAGATAAAATACATCATGACAAATACAAAACTTAAATTAAATCGAAATCTTAACATTTTAATATTCTGCAATGCAGTATACAAAGAATTACAAATATAATGTCATGTCATCAGAATAACTATGCATCATAGGGAAAAGAACAAGATATTCGTTTAATAGAATGTTGCATAGGCAAGAATTAACTTGTTTGAACTTGGATGCTTACTTTTTGAGAACCTATCGGCTCCAAATAAAAACTTTATGCATTTAGAATGGTTTTTCTATTACATAGGTGGTGATAACGCTTTTTAAAATAAAATTTCTGCATTTTAAATAATGGCCACTCTTAAATTATACGCAGTTATTTTTGTGATTGGTAAATTCAAATAAAGATTTATTTTACGTAATATTTTAAATTAACTAATGTCTAAAAGATTTAAAATAGTATTGGGCCATCACAATGACTATTTCTACTACTGTTTCGACCCGCGAATCCTGCACTTGAAAGATAATTGGATATTCGCGATCGTGTTGAAATTTTGCTCGGCTTAGGCTCGGTTAGCCGATGGGAATGCGGAGAGATGGGCAAAACACATTGTGACTGCTGCCTCCCACAGCCCTCCGAAGTGTGGTGCCCTGGGGGGAATGTACGACTAGGAGATGCCGCCTGCCTGGATGGCTTCAGCCACTTACTGGCTGAAGGCCGAAGCCTCGTTGAACAGGTTCCGTAGCTCTGAATCAGCCCCTTTGGAAGGTGGGTCCATTGTCGCTGTAGATTTGTCGACACAAGCCCCTTCGTGCCATGAAGCGTTTGAACGCTGCAATAAAAGTTTTGGACGTATAGTCGGATACCACCTCTATATGGACGGCTCGCATCACGAAACAAGTAAAGATAGCGACGTATCCCTTGTAGGAGCGCTGGCCACATCCCTTCGACGTGCAGATGGCAAACGGGCCGGCGTAGTCGACTCTCGTGATACTCAACGGTCTTGCTGGGGTGATGCGAGCACTGGGGAGCGGGCCATCTGTTGCTCAATAGTTCGTCCTTGGAGGCGACAGCATTGCACGTACTGCCTGCAGAGCATTCATATTTTGTTCCGTGCTTGCGGGATCCAGAAATTGCGTACGAGGTGGCTCTGCATCAGCTGCGGCCCTCCATGCAGCGTAGCGTGGTGAGCATCACGAATGAGGAGCTCTGCCAGGTGACTACACCTGGGAATGATGACCGGGTGTTTCTCGTCCTGGCTCAGAAACGAGTACTGTAGCCTGCCGCCTACCCTCAACAAATTGTCTGGATCTAGAAAGGGGAGAAGTCGTTTGAGAGGGCTGGTTCGCTGTACTGGTTTACCCAGCTTCTGGAGGGACAGCTCCTTTTCGAAGTGATGTGCCTGCACTGCCATAATGAGATGACGTCGCGTGTCTCCCAGCTCCTCAGCGCTCAGTATCGATGAAGGGCGACCCTGCGCCGTTAAGCGGTAGTTTGACCGCCACCTAAAAACAAAAGCAAGGACACGTACCGCTCGCTGAAAGGATGAAAACCGAGCGATAAGTGTCTCTATGTTTTCGTCCTGAGCGGTTGCGTGGAACGTGGCCGTTGTCGTCCGTTTTTCCAGCGTGGTGTCGTAGGCGTACGCATCTACGGAGCTTGCGACTTCGAGGGTCTGATTGAAAACTTGCGTCGGGCCGAACCACCAAAGCGGATTGTCCTGCAGCTGGGTCGGAGTCAGCCCGCGCGTCGCGTGTTCCGATGGGTTGAGTGCCGAGCGTACGTGCCCCCACTCAGCAGACGGGAGCAAGGTTAAGATTTCGCTAACGCGATTTGCCACGAAGACCTTCCAAGAGTTAGGTAGTCCCTTTAGCCACGCCAACACGACCTGCGAGTCCGACCAGCAGTATATTGGAGTCGTGGGCATCCTGAGGTCGTTCTGCACCTTCAGCAGCAGTCGAGCCAACAACAGAGCACCGCAGAGCTCTAAGCGGGGCAGGGAGATCGCCTTGATCAGAGCGACCATGCTCTTAGCTGCAATCAGTGTTGCCTGTCGAGCTCCACGATGACGAGATAGACTGCGGCCACGTATGCCTTCTCCGAGGCGTCGGAGAACCCATGCAGCTGGAGGCATGACGAGCTAGTGGTCCCGAACCAGCGTGGCACTCGCACGTCCTTAAGCATTGGCAGCTGCTCGCGGAATCTCTCCCACTGTTGTTGAGTATCTGCGTCCACGGGAGCGTCCCATTCCTTCCCCGTAATCCAGAGTGCCTGCAGCAAATTTTTTTTTGCCCGCACCGTGACTGGGGCGAGCAGACCCAACGGGTCGTATAACTTGACGATGTCGCTGAGTATGGTTCGCTTCGTTACGGTAAGCGTAGCGATAGGGCGTTGGACCTGGTAATGGAAGGCGTCCAGGTGCGGCGACCATCGTAGCCCCAGAGTGGAAATGACCTCGTCGACATCGAAGCTCCGTACGGACGTTGAAGTGGTGGACACAACGCCTTCGAGGAAAGTGGGGTCGTTGGCCGACCATTTATCGAGCTCCATGCCTGCACGCCTGAGGATCTGTTGCAGTTGGATCCTGGCTCGTCGCACTCCCTCCAGAGTGTCTGCGCCAGCTAAAGCATCGTCCACGTAGACGTTATGGCGCAAGATCTCCGCGCCTAGCGGGTAGGCCTCACCTTCGTCTTCCGCCAACTGGAAAAGGACCCTCATCCTCCAAACGGAAGAGCCCCGGGCGGGTGGCATTTCTGCCAGGACAATTGGGTGAACCCTGAGATTTCAGTAGCCTCGGTATACCCCCCACGAGAGGAAGGGGGAAGGATCAGTAACGTTCCGAGCTGGAACTAGTCTAGTGATTGACGGACCATACGGTTGGTGAAGATCAAAACTAGTATACCCAGGCCCTTGTAAGCTAGTCGGGCTCTAACTAGCTGCTTGGGACTCTAGCCCTGGGAACGCTCCGGCGGCGTAATGTATGGTTGGCCAATGCTAGAACGAGTGGGACGTTTATAACGTGGTAGCTTGCTTAGTACACTCCGGTGGAAACGTTTGTGAACTCTCTACTGGGGAGGATAAAATCAGTATCACGGGGTCGGGGAGCCACAGGATAGTTAATCCTGTCCCGACAGGGTAAAGGACTCGTGGTGGCAGTGGTTAGCCCGCATGCTGGGCAGAAAGTTTATCTTTTGATGTGTGAGTTGCAGTGCACAACTCGGGTATTGACCTGCATAGACCTGAGGGATTGGATGGATCCCGCCGCCCATCCGAGCGACAGGTTGACTTCCCACTTAATGTCATCAGGCATCGGTAGGTCATCGAATG
Source organism: Nasonia giraulti (assembly GCA_016647725.1). Classification (NCBI taxonomy): domain Eukaryota; kingdom Metazoa; phylum Arthropoda; class Insecta; order Hymenoptera; family Pteromalidae; genus Nasonia; species Nasonia giraulti. The sequence continues at coordinate 138,025 of QLYP01000136.1, read as the reverse complement.
TTAGGCTCTGGAATCCGCTTCATATGGCCCATTTCTTCGTATTCGCGCAGGAACTTGCGGTACTCCTAGGCAAGCGCTGGGTCAGCCGCGAGTTTACGCTCCAGCAAGAGTAGGCGACTGACAGCGACGGCCCTGTAGTCTGGGAGAGTTGGTTCCGACTTGAAGGGAAGTCGGACGACGTAGCGCCCCTGCTGGTCCCGATAGTCCGTGTCCCGAAACAGCCTCTCGCATTCCTCTTCTTCTTCAGTCAATACCAGCTCTGTAGACACCTCCTTGATTTCCCAAAAAAGTCTCAGCTGATCCTCCTGTCTTCCAGAGAACCTGGGCAGAGTAAGCTTAGGGAGTGAGCTGGCCGTGGTCGTGAATGCAGTTGAAGCCCCCTGAGTGTCGTTGACTGGGGCCGCTGGAGTGACCTGCAGTGCGCCAATCAGGGCAGCCATCCGACTGGTCATCTGCATCTTGGCATTGAGATACTCGTCCTCGATTGCTGAAAAATAGTCAGTGGTGAAATATTGATCATCTTTAAGGTCCTCATACAGGACTTAAAGTTGCTGGTGTTTGTCGTAGAAGGTTCTCCAATTGTTCTCCAGCTGTTGGAGTCAGTGCAATTTGACGTGCAATTTGTTGGAGCCTTACGACTTCAACCGTGATATTGGCTTCTCCCACACGAGCTAGGTTCGCCAGAGCCTTGGAGATGGATCCCCCAGAAGCTAATTGACTACCCAGTAAGCTTGCCGCAGTCGATGACATCGCGAGCAAGAGTCAAGCAAAGCAAGTAAAGCAAGAAACTGGAGGCAGTAGCTGAAGCAGCCCGAATCGACTAACTAATAGGATAAGCGGCAAGTGAAGGCGCAAAGCTAGCGGCAAGGCAAAGAAGGTGATACTTAGCCTCGTTCTGTGTGTGTCCCGCATGTCCAGCGACGTGCAGAGGCGACGGCGATTCCACCAGGAGTTCTAGCAGCAACAGGGGTGGACTTCGAGGTTAGGTGTACGCCTGGTCGTTGAGCAGACGAGACGACTATGGCGGCACGATCGGAGCGTGGCGCGCGCGTCTACGTCTAGGGCTGAGTACCGACTCGACCGTCCAGGGGGCACTTCGACGGCGTGGCGTTTGGATTTGAATCGGAGACCGTTGAACGCAATTACGCAATGACCCAATGTCGCGTGATTTGAGAGCTCAAAGCTCGACCTTGAAAATTTGCTGATTTTGACGGCGCATTCTCAATCACGTTTCCTGCACTTGGCCTTGATTGCCAAGTATTTTGATGCGTTTTTCACACAACTTGTCACTTTTAACTCTTTTTTCGGCTTGTGTACGATCGTCCCGAACACCAGATTTCACCAGTCCGAGAAAAAAGAGCACCATTCACACGCGTTTTACACAGGTTTTATCGTCCGAAACTGTGGGTGCTTTCCGGAAAGTTACTGAGTATTACACTACACTATTACCTTTTTCTTCTCCACTTGGCGAGTCCGATCCGGCTCGAAGGACCAATGTTTCGACCGGCGAATCGTACACTTGAAAGATAATTGGATATTCGCGATCGGTTGAAATTTTGCTCGGCTTAGACTCGGTTAGCCGACGGGAACGCGGAGAGATGGGCAAAGCACTTTGTACACTGTCGTTTAAATTTAAACAGAATTGGAGCCTTTATTGCTCAAAAGTGTGAGTACAGGTGTGAGTGTAAAGAAAAACGCGGATCTTAATAAACAATTGAAGTGTTGTAGATCGATGGTTCGGGAGTGTGTTGAGTGTGTGAAAAACGTGGTTCGCGACTCGAGATGGTGCATGCGGGCGAGCTCCAGTTTTAATCCTTTCTCGCAGTAGTGGGAGTGCCACTCTCGTCGCACGTCCTCACGCTGTCCTGACGGTCACGCGGAGAACCTGCGCGAACTCGGTGCTACGCGTAAGTCGACGCGCCAAATCAAACGGCCCGAACAACTACGAATCATTTTCTTGAGTGTGTTTTGTGCAATCATTCGAAAAATTAATTTCAGATAATATTGACGTGAAATTTGTTAGAGCGGCTTATCACCTTTTCTGACAAAACTCTTTACTTTCCTAATATATTATTCAAATCAAAAAGTACTGTAATTATCCATACATCTAAAAAATTTTGACATTAACAACGTGTAACAAATTATGTATATTAAAAGTAACGTTTTTAGAACCATGTATCATTTTAAAGTCCTTGGCGAAATATTTCAATATTTCAGAAAGGTTTAAATATTCAGCATGCGTGCATAACAGTGGATTCACTAATATATATTAATAGATATGCAAATACAAACAGTTTTTGAACAGCTGATCTCTCAATACTACAAAAAGTACTACAGGCCCGAGTATAACAAAAATAGTCTTAATTCGTGGGCTTTCCACAGCCGTCGAACATTCTTCAGTTGCCTAGGTTTTCGGCTAAAGTCAGAAGGCATATCATTTCTTAAATTAACCAATTTTTTGGAAATTATTTTGCGCTGTTGATCCAATAACTCTACATTAGGCAGTACACCAATCCATATAACTTAATTAGTTTTAACATGACAGCAAAGCAAATTAAGTGCATGTGATTTAAAACAACGTTTGTAACTACACCACAGTACGTCGCATAATACAGTTTTATTTTGTTGATGACCATCTTTTATGCCTTCATCACCATATGAATCATCTCTAAAGCCTTGATCAGTTTTTAAAGTTCTGATTTCACTAGAAAAACAAACTCTGCCTTCCCATTGACCCCGTCATACGATACAGTTTATATCTTCGTTTATTTTTGCCTCAACATCGGATCAAGAGTTGGCCGTTGTTATAATCACTGTATTATCAGCGTAAGATATTATGTTATCTTTAAGCATGTCATTGACATAAAGTATAAATAGTAATGGTCCAAGTATAGTGCCCTGTGGCACTCCCGTACTTACAGTTTCAGTTTCGCTAACAACATTTTGTATTTTAACTCGTTGTTCTCTATTATTTAAGTAGTTAGTCATCAAGTCTGATGCCTTGCCTTGAATTTCATACTTTTTATATTTTTGCAGTAATATTTTGCTATTGAGCGTATCGAACTCTTTGTCTAAGTCTAAGAAAACAACTGCTATTTGTTTACTTTTATCTAGGCAGTTGTGTATTTTATTTGATGTGTATTCAATTGCTTCTTTAGTTCCCCTATTCTTTAAGTAGTAGGGGCTGCGCGGCTACTGGGCCAAGCGGGTTCTGGGCCACCAAATACCGACGAATGGTAACTCATATTAGTAGATCCCTGTTTTACCGACAGAGCATTGCATATCGACCGTGCTGTCAGTGGTGGCGCCCCACATAAACCAGTGTTGTCGACGATGGCGCCCCCGTTACCGACCCCCCTCCATAGCTCAGAGTGAGTATCAGTAATTTACTTTATTGACCTGGGATGCTATGGATAATTTGGAATAGGATTTGTAGGATTAAAGGTTAAGATTAATAAATAAATACATCAAAATATTCATTTTTATTTTACTTTATTCAAAAAAGATAGGTACATAAAACATTATTTGTAAAGACATGTATATTATAAAATCTTAAAGAACTTCTTATACCTTGATGTTCTGGCATGGACTTCGTATTAGTGGAATATTTCTCAAAAGTATTTTTTAACCATTCAAATTTATTAACAGGAGTAGAACAAGGTTCTCCACGATACGTATTACATTGTTTATAATCTTGCACTCTTCTAGCGCTTTTATCCTCCTTGAGAGGTGTGTACGGAATGCTATTTCGTTTCATTTTTTATATCTATCCTGACTGATGGTTTAAGATAATACTGATTCGAATGTTTGTTCCTGCAAGCTTTATATAGTTTCAAACAAGTTTCTTAATATCACCACTTATAGGATTATACTTGACAATGCGATCATGTAGAATTAAACAATACGCTGTAGTGTCCATGGGTATATTACGCTTACATTCAAATTCAAGACGTACGTCTGCAGCTGCTTGTTTGAGTGACTCGTTTTGTTTTGAACAGTCGATAACTATGAGTGGAGCATTTGTAATGAATTCTTCTTTGCTTAAAAGGGGATCTATTACAATTCTATCAGAATAATACGCATTCTGAAAATTAGCATACATATCGTAAAGCATGGCAAACTGATTGTTTAAAATATCAAGATTCAGATTTCCATACGGATAGCTCTGAGAGTTGAGGAAAAGTTTGACATTACTAATATTACAATGATCAAAATGACTAGCATTTTGTCTTCGTACACCTTTCCTCCCTGTTTGAAAACCGAGAATGATAAAACGTGGTTTTTCCAGCTGATTCGATGTTTTTACAGTCTATACATGTTGCGTGGTTGTTGGAAGTACTGGATACTCATACAACTCCCATGAACAAAAATTCATCGAAATCGGTATATCTTTTTGAATATAGTTAAATAGTTGTATTTTTGTCGGTCTGAGCATGAGGTAGGGCATAAGCCACTCTATATGATTCGGTCTCCCGTCCACCATTAAAGCCTGTTGCAAAACAGCATTCAAATCATTTCATCTTGTGAGAATAAGTTCATGCTTAACGTTTACAACGATTTTGCGATAATCTTCAGCGAAACTAAAAATCATTGATAGAGGAACTGTCAGATTAAAGTTTCCATTATTATCAGCTATATTTCCCACGTCAGTAATAGGTGTCCAGCCAAAATTTTCAAGATACTTTAGTTGACTAGGTGAGAAAGATGTGTAACCTTTCATCAGGGTTGTAGCAGCAACGTTCTTACATCGATCAATCTCTATGGCATTCATCTCATATCCAATTTCTTCAAAGAGATGACTAATAGCATTGTTCACAAAAAGGGTGTGTTGTACTGCTTGTCCACCCTGTCTAGTAATCTTTCCACAAATATGTAGATAACTTTTTGATGGTAGAACACACAAATCTTGATGTTGTATAGCTATCCGAATTTCATCACTATTATTGAATGCAAGTGAGGTATAGGGTTGATCTGCATGAACCTCATAATGCGAGATAGATTCATCAAAGATGACAGGGGATTCTACGTTAAGAACTGATTCCATTTTTCTGAGGCACACAGCAACAAAAGATAAACGTACAAGTTATTTTTTCAATATTTTTCTCGCTTGAGGTCCCGTTCGTCCTCCACCACGCACTTTGAGACCGAGACTTTGTAGAAACTGACTGTTCTGACGTGTTAATCGTTTGATCACTCGTTGCTGACTGACTGTCTGACGACATACTGAGCTATTAATATAGCTTTTGTCAGCATTAAAAACAATACCCATTTCAATGGCTTTTTAAATGTAGACGAATTGTAATAATTTCACCTCGGAGATTAATCAAATCATCTTGATCTACTATGCGTAGTTGTAGGTGATCAATCACTTTCACAGATATTGGCAAGCAAATTATTTGTTTAGGCACCTCGATTATCTTGTAGCCTGTTGGAACTGCTGGGAAAAATTCATGTATTGTACGAACTTTCTGCTGATTTATGTATGCTCCTGTCGTAATGTTACATTCAACTCGTAAAGCGTTCACTTTGAGAATAGCTACTGGTAAATCTGAGTTGTGACTTATATAGAGCTTCAAAAGTCTTGGAGTGAATCCTAGTAGACGACCAATCGAGTCAGTCGGTCGGAAATCTATTTTATGACTACACATAATAACAATTCGTAACGTATTATTATTTGGCTTGATACTAACTTTTATACCTCGAGTATCGATGATACCTTGTAGAGTTCGATCAATAACCTCAATCTTATAACTGCCAGTAGGTAGTTCAATTATTTCTTGACCAATACAAAATTTATTACAGTTTTCATCGATGTTCGGTATAGAATTAAAAGTTAGCAGCTCAACAAGTCCAAGACTGTATTGCTTATCCGAATCCAGTTCTATTGGAGGAAAATAGTGCGTCTCAAGGATTGAGGAGGTGCCGGAAAGGCTGAGAGTCATTGATTCAACAACCATCTTGAGTAGACTAATTCAAATCATTCATGTAGATTTCTTTTTATATAGACAAAAATTATCTTTACGATTGAGCTGATTGCAAAGAAATTTCAGACAGAGATGACCACAGATGAAAGTTGAAAATTCCTGATACCTCTGATAATTGTACTTAACTTGAGATACTTTCCAGTAATTCATAAGATCTCGCGGTGGTTGTAAATCGCCGAAACTATCAAAGTATGTAACCTCATTACCAATTTTTCGATAAGCTACCCAATGCGTGCCGGGTCCACTTGCATCATACAGATTAATGACTGCCGATTCTCTGGCTCGACAACCGTTTGAAGGCAGAGCATTTCTCATAAAAACTCCTCGAAAATTTGGTATATTCATTAGGTTTACATATTTGAGTAGATCGTAGTCGGTAAGTGCACGTTTAGGCAATCTTATTTCATCGAAGTTTTTTTCTCTTCCTTTACACTTTTTGTTCTTCTTCTTCAGAAAGATGCCGAAACCTTTACGATGAGGTTTTAGAAACAGTCTTTTACCGAGTGCCAACATTTCAATTTTTTCATTATGTCTTTTTTGCTCTTCCATTTGTTTCTTAGCAGCACTTGCTTTATTTATTGCTTTAGCGATTCCCGCAGCTCCTCCTGCAAGTGAGCCTACTGCACTGAAACCAGCAAAAAGTGGGATAAGTGCTGGAAGAAAGCCACCTACTTTGCTGGGAACAGGCAATATGCGTGAAATATTAACTTTACTTTTTCCACCAACATTTTTCACATGCTCTCGAGCCATCTTTAGTGCTGACTTTATCATAGAACGAGAATCGTTACCAGGAATGATAGGTTTTCCCATTGACTTGATCAAATTTTTCAGTGTAATCATTTCTTTGAAATCGTTTTCTTAAGTTTATTAGATCTACACCTGCCACCTCCTCTTACTCCGGATTTATTCCTGAATCACCACGAGCTAAACGTTTAGCAAGTTTAGTACCTGAACCACTGTACTGATAACCAGGAAGTTCAATGAGTAATTTGTTAATCAATGTGTTCACTAAACCTGTACCTTTTATCTGATGCATGATGCTAGCTCTTAACAAGCTCATTCGAGACTGACTGAGGGTACTATAAATGCTCACATTTATAATATATCAAGTCAGTCGTGATATGAAATTTTAAAAAGCATGATGGATCTTAAGAAGCAGGCAGCAAAGTTGTCAGTGGTTAATTTCGATCTTTTGACCCAGCGGCAGCAAAAAAAAACAACACAATCGTCATGGAAAATTGCTACCTAACAGTATAAGAGCAGTATTTTGTGGTCCGTCTAATTGTGGTAAAACAAACGCACTCTTATCTCTAATCATTCATCCTAATGATTTGAGATTTGAAAATATTTACGTATACTCGAAATCTTTGAATCAGCCTAAATATAAATTTTTGGAACAACTTGTTGAGCCTCTTGAAGGTATTAAATACTTATCGTTTAGTGAACACGATCTCGTCGTATCACCTGATGAAACATTTAGTGCGTGACAACGTCAACTTGTTGGTAATTTTTCGACAAGATGATATGGACTTAAAACATGTTTATAACGATCATGTTAATACAGATATGACATATCAACGCTTCAAAGATATTTGTTCAATGTGTTGGAATTATAGCAAGCATAGTTTTCTCGTTATAGACAAAGACCGTGATATCAATGGTGGTCGCTACAGAAAAGGCTTTGATCAGTTTGTAATAAATATACAGAATACTGAATAAATTTAGCATTTGATTGTGAGACTCTAAACTATCAAGATGTCTGATTTTGATCAACAAACTGTAGTTCTACGTGAAGTTGAGAAAGCTCGTAGAGCTTTGAAAAGAAAGTACGATTTGGTAAAGTCACATAAATTGGAGGTGGAAAAAAATTTGGAGGACTCATTCAAACCGCTTGTGAAACCACTGGAAAAGCTAATCGATGTAAGTGAACATATTAAACAAGAAAAAAGTTTATCGCCAGTGGTAGTTAAAAAAGAAAAACGAAAGAAGAGAAAATTAAAATTAGAGCGTATTGAAAATAATAAAATACTATGATGATGATGCTGATGATGATGATGCTGATGCTGCTGCTGATGATGATGATGATGATCCTGGAGAATCAGCTTTTGAGTCAGCTGTGGGCGATTCAGATATTTCAGATCACGAAGAAACTGTTATTCAAAATAACGTTGCAAGTGTTTCAGACGTCTCGGATGATGAAAAAACAGTTATGAGCGCTAATGTCGATGAAAACATTCGATTGTTGCTTAAGGGACAAACACGAGCCTTAGATACAGTATATGGAGTGCGAAAAATGCATGATAATAAACTAATGATTGGAAATGCTCCTATAAATTTTGACAAAGATAAAATTATCGTTGGCAATAAAGTGTATGAAAAAGATCTCGGTCTTGTGGAATTGTTGTTTAAGAAATATCCTGATGACACTTTAATCACTGACAATGATAAGAGGAATTATGCTAAGATTTTAAAAGACACAAATGCACACAAAAAATACTATAAATCGAAGGAAGATATTCGTGAAAATGCAGTATCAAAATAGTATCGAAATGAGTATTGATGTGTTTGGACGTCAACTAGTCCTTGCAGGCACATCTCGAGGACCGCCTGGACTAGGATTCAAGCTGACTAGTAATGGAAATTTTGATTTAGAGAATCGAAAACTGTGTTATGTTGGTGATTCTGTGGATCAAGATGATGCTGTAAATTTAAAGTCTGTAAAAAAGTTGATTGAACAAAGATCTAATAAATTTGAAAAAGATTTACAGGAAGTGGAGAGTCTAGTAAATGATAAAATTATAAATACTGAGACAGAATTTTCTAGAATAAATAAAACGCTTAGAGATTTGCAAGAGAAATTACAAATCTTGGATTCTGGAATAAATAAACCTGTAAATCATAATGAAAGCAGGACTAGTGGAGGAACTTCATAAACCTGCTCGACGTAATTATCCACGTCGTTCTTTTCTCAGCAAAAATATCGATGAAACTTGGCAAGCAGGTCTTGTTGAAATGATTCCATATGCCAAGCAAAATCAAGGGTTTAAGTACCTGCTCACAGTTATTGATGTATTCTCGAAGTATGCTTGGACTGTGCCAGTGAAACAAAAAACTGGAAAATGTGTAACTCAAGCTATGAAATCAATACTATTGCAAAAAAGAGTACCCAAGAATTTGCAAACAGATCGTGGAAAAGAATTTTACAATAAAGATTTTGACAAACTAATGAATAGTTATAAAATTCATCTATACTCTACCTACAGTAATCTTAAGGCATCAATTTGTGAACGTTTTAATCGCACTCTAAAAAGCATGATGTGGAAGTTATTTAGTCTGCGTGGTAGCTACAAATGGTTGGATATCTTACAAGATTTAACGTTGCAGTATAATAATAGTCGACATCGGACAATAGGAATGAAGCCTGCAGAAATAGACAAAAGCAAAGTTAATCGTATTCTTAATCGAATTAATAGGAAAAAGTCAAACAGCCTAAATTTGTTTAAACGAGCTAAATTTAAAATTGGAGATAAAGTACGTGTAAGTCGAATCAAGGAGGTTTTCGATAAGGGCTATACACCCAATTGGTCAACTGAAGTCTTTACAATAACGCGAGTTTCACCTACGAAGCCCTATACTTATCATCTAAAAGATTATCAAGTCAAACCAATAGCTGGAGGATTCTACGAGGAAGAACTTCTCAAGACTAAATATCCAGATGTCTATTTGATTGGGAAAGATTTAAGAAAAAGTGGTGATAGAGTTTATGTAAAATGGTTAGGTTTTGACGATACTCACAACAGTTGGATTAATAAAAATGATATGTAAAAAAAAGAAAACATTAATAAATTATAATTTATATAAAATTTATTGTTCATTTATTTACATTTCCTTCAATTTTGTTACAAGTACTGGCAATATAATTTCATTTATTTGTAAAATTCTTCTCCTAAAACATTCTCGATCATGTGCAACCTGCTCCCACTTGCAACATCGAGCTTCATGATGCGCAAATTTCCATTTATACATCAAGTGTATGGTTGGTTCTTCCTTGAATCGTACCCACTTCTCTTTGCTGGAATCAGACGTTTCTAAATTGAATTTTACGTGAAATATGTGCTTATGTGTATAATTCGAACTTACCGATTTTGTAATATTTTATAGAGCCCCCAGGCAAGCGTATCAGTAGTATTATCTTGAAGAAATCTTTTATCATCGTAAGGACTGAGAGCAAGCTTCCTCTGTCTAATGGTCTCTACCTTGTGAAGTTTGGATCTTATAGCGTACTGCTCTCGACTTTGAATGCATGAATTTCGTAGACAGTCCAAATAGTCATTAAATTCAATGGTTTACTTTACAACTGAAGCTTTGATACCCTTGATTTTTTCATACTATATTGATTATTAACACGTGTACATTTTGCTTCTCAATCCAACAAATTCTGTAAGAATCTGACCATTACATTCATCTTTCATAAGTCCTACGACCTTTTTATTAACACATGGTATATTGAATACATTGTCTGCTGGATAATCTGATGTATCGAATTTATGAATATTCTTCTTCATATCTTCATAAAAATCATCACATTTAACAGCATATATAAAACTATCAGTATCTGTGTATAATAATTTACAATTATCTTTGTACATTTGCCGTATATAATATATCAGTGTCTTGGAGAGATCTAAAACTATAAGCCCAACATAGATTGGCTTATTCATAAGTATATCAGTCTTATTTAACTGTATTGCAACTAAATTCTCATTAAAAATGGAACTACTGTGAAAGTTTGGCTTCGAAATTTGAGCTTCGACACCATATCTTCCATCGTATTTACTCATTAGTTTGACTGTAACTCGTTTTCTAATATTTTCCATGGTCTTGCCAAATACAGCATTATTCATTAGTTTGAAAAAGTCTTTTTCAAATTCATTTTTTGCTACTGCCCTCATACTAGTGTTCAAATCAATATATGATTTGAGCCAGGGAGACTGCTTAAATTTTAGAATTTTATGTATTTTAACGAGTTGAAGACCGTTTGAAAGAGCTTGTTGCAGAGCAATATAATGAATAACGTAATTTCTTTTAGGTTGAAGTGTAGCTAAAAGTTTTTCCTGCTTAGATCCCGGAGGTTTTGCATGTTCTGGACAGAATGGTAAATTATTATGATCATCGTGTATTTCAGGAGGATAATATAAATCTACTTCTAAAATATAACCAAGAGAAGCGTCTAATGCGATGGAAAACAATTCAAAACTTTCACAATTTTCAAGCCACTGAAATTCATCATACGGAAGACACTGTGAAAGCCCAAATCCGTATAAATTATTTGCATCTAAATAAATCAAGTATTCATTTGCTTTATCTTTATCATACTTTTCAAGCATGTACTTATGATTAGCTGATGCATACCGATTAGAGCACTGACTCAAACCACCTCGAATTCCTCGTTCTATAAAAAGTACCATGTCAATGTCTGTTACAAGTTTTAATTGTACACCTGTATGTTTGAGCATAGCGTCCCAGGAAAAGCCTGGAGTAGTGTTCTAATCTCTCTGATCTCGAAAATTTTCGAAAACGTCTGCTAACAGCAAAACATCAGTCTTCATATAAAGATCTGAGTACTCGCCAAGTGTTTGTATATTAAATGTACTCCATACATTTTGTACATGCTCATAATCTCGATCAGATATCGATGAGTCATTGAGAATGCTGAAAAAATTCTCTTTTTCAGGCAACTTACACTCTTCTAGTTTTTCCCATGAGCTTATATACTCATAGGGTAAAACACCTTTTCTTGTTAGCAAGTTTATTTGCGCCGTACTCAGATCACTAAATTCTTTATTAACAATTGAATAGTCTTGAAGATATGATGCTAATTTTTCAAGTGATGTAGGCATAAATCTAAATGAATCTAAAAATCTTATCTTAATTTTGCTGTTTTCTACATGCTTCGCAAATGAAATATATTTTTCTTTTGTCAGAGGTAGTAAATCAATCTGTCCTGGAAAATGGTTTGATACATCAGTATTAATAAAGTGTGCATCATAACCACTTAAATTATGAAACACAACTGGAACTATTTTTGAATCTTGATAGTTTAGATTGCAGGTAGCATGTGCAGGTCCTCGATATTTTCCAGTGAGATGACAGTGATCACGCACCTTTGCATCATCATTCAACAATTTTTTACAAATATGACACGTTTTTGAATCATAATAACCTATTAATTCAGTCTGAGATAGAACTGGCACAGGTAAAGGGTTCACATATAAATCACTTATTTGTTTTTCTATGTTTCTTAACGGTTCAGCAAACCATTTTGACGCTTCAGGTCCTCTATAAAAGGCATATTTTGATAGTGAATCGTTGTAACTACATTTCAGATAGTAACCTATACTATAAATTTCATGGCTTTGTATTGGTTGCATGTTTGTTTTTTCATCTTGACTTATTGGTTTTAACAAACATTCACAGTCTGCATAGATTATGAAAGGTAACATTTCATTGTAGCAATGATTTTTAAACATTATCAAACTATTTTCTTCATTAGGCAGTCTAATTCTACATTTATTTAATATTTTGCAATGCTATTCATGCTTTAAGTCATCTTCTTTATAAAAAAAATTTAAACATCTATCGCAAACATAGAGTTTCTTTTTTCTATTTGTCAAATTATTACTGATTAAACGTGACAGACTTTTAATGTATACATAATATGATTGAGATAAAAACTCATCACTTTCATCAACATCACCACCATCTAAATTATCATTTGTGAGTAAAAGAAGATTGATATGATTACTCTTTTTACATGATGTTAAATAAAGAAGTGTAATATCTTCGTTATCTAGACAAAACACATTTATTGATATTGCATTATTTTGCTTTTCAAATCTTGGGATACTTTTCAATGATACTGGCAACTCAATACCTTTCATATTTAAAATGTTTTCATACTGAATATAACTATTCAATCTATTAGAATGATTTCCATGTTTTACTGGATATAATGCAGATAAAATTGCCCATATAAAGCATTTGTTATCATAAATTTTAACATTTATGCATGCTTTCCTTTTCTCTATGAATGCTGGTAATGGTATATAAGAGCTACCGGCACGCATTGGATTAAATTTATTTATATTTATCTGTATGTTTTCAATAGAATGTAGAGTCCAACCAGAATCACGTTCTTGAAATTCTTCAATATCTGTGAGTAGAGGTTCAATAACATTAGACTTGAACCATTTGTTTAACAATGTTGCAGATAAAACTTCATGATTTTTCGTGTTGAAATATTTAGTCTCAATGCACTCTCCTTCTTTTTCTTCGACATTTTCATTATTCTCTACACATGTTTTTGTAAATTTACATGATAAAACAGTGTTAATTTTAAGAGCTTTATCATTTGAGTGCAACATACTTTTTATTCTTCGTGAAAATAATATTGCAGAGTCTCGTAGGAAATTAATTATATCAATGTGTGCCAAATTTGCTATAACAACAGTCCTCATGCGGTTTTCAAAGGCGTTATCCATATCAATCCAACGCACGCGATCAGTGACAGAATTTGTTTATTTACTTGTACTCCAGCACCGCTTTTTCTTCTAGTCATAATTTCAAATCTTGCTCTTATACATTCGATTTTTCCCATTGTACTTATAATGCTTTGTCGTTCTTGAACGGTAAGCTTTTTATTACTCAAAACTTTACGAAATGTCTTTAATGTTAAAAGAAATTGATGGTTCCATCGTGTTACAGTGGATAAATCAACTGTACTTGTAGCAGAAAATAATAATCTTTCGACCTCTTCCAAGAGCTTAACTTGCTGTAGGCATTCATTTATAATATCCTCCATTTTCACAGTTGATATCTATTAATAAAATAAACAAAATATTGTTTAATTTATATATTTTAATGCGGATATGTGTGATTTATATTGTAAAGTAAATAAGATAAAAGTAGATAAAAAAGATCTATTCTTAACCAACAGATACGACTAAACGAGTGTTGGATGGTAAAACAGAGGTCTAATGCCCAATGTGGGAGTAGTGTGCGTGTGCCTACTACTTGAGGACTGTCAGATGTGTGAGCAAAGCGCGAGAGAAAAAGCTAGTGCGCACGTGTGTGTATGCAGTAGAGAGAGAGAGAGAGAGAGAGAGAGAGAGAGAGAGAGATTTGGCGTACAATATGTTGTACGATAAATTGTATTCAGCAGCAATAGTAGTACAGCAAAAATGTGTATTGTGATAGTATGATGTGAATGTGCAGATGGGTCAAGCGAGAGTGTGTGAGTGTGTGCGTTTGCGTGAATGTGTACAAGCGTGTGTGTGTGTGTGCGTTTGAGTGAATGTGTACAAGCGATTCAAGTGTTTGTATTTTCAAGCTCAAGAAAGTGCTCTTTAGCTAGTCTCTTGAAACTTGAGACAGATGTAGTGTTACGAATGTGAGATGGTAGGTTGTTCCATAGGTATGAGGCGCTGATATGAAACGAGTTCCTCAGCGTCTCCGTCGCGAATGTCGGAATATCCAGAGGCATCACCTCCCCCCTAACAGGCCGAAGTGTCACGCGAAAGTCAAAGTATGCCAGTACGTATGATGGTACGGCAGTGATAAACATTTTTCTTAGGAAACAAACAGTGAAATACTTCCTGCGTCCGGCAGTGGTTAGCCACTGCAACTCCCGCCTGTATGGGGAGATGTGCTCATCTCTTCTTACACCATAGATGTACCGAATTCCTGTATTCACGAGCCTCTGAAGTTTTAGGTCGAGTTCCTGCGTCAGGTCACAGTATACGAGGGAACAATAATCTATAAGAGGGAACAGGAGGGCCTGCACTAAGTGCTTGCGCAACCTGAGATTGGTGCTTTTCCTGAAAAAGTAAAGCCTGTACATTAGTGTGTGAGCACGCTTACACACTTGTGTAATATGCTCCCTCCACGTAAGCTTAGAGTCGAGCACCAATCCCAGATTACGCACGGAGATTCAAAGCTGACCTGGGCACCCCCTATGTTAATGAAAGTGTTAGCTGTTGAGGGTAATGCGTTTATGTAGTAGGGAGAGCCCAGGACAATTGCTTTAGTTTTAGCAACATTAAGTTTTAGCTTATTCTGTGCAGCCCAACCAGTAATCCTCTCAGCATTGGCACTCATCTTGTTTGATAAAGAATCGAGCTCTTCGAGGTGGCATTGACTGTAAATTTGCAAGTCATCCGCGTAGATGAGATGGAAAACATCGGTATCAAGGCAGAAACCGATGTCATTGATGTACAATGCAAACATCAGTGGACCCAGAACGGACCCCTGCGGGACGCCGATGTTGAGACGCCGAGGAGAAGAACGTTCGTTATTGTCACCAACGACTTGGTACGTAGCGTGGAATCTGTACGTCGAGAGTGGCCGTGATAAGGTCGTGTCCGTTGAAGAAAGGTGCGTCTGTCTTCCAGTATGACTGCAGACGATCCTGCTCGTCGATTAGGCACAGATCAAGCCAGGTGTCAGAACCCTGTTTATGGTGCGTGGCACCATAGGGAACAGACGAAAGAGAGTTCTCATCAATGAAGGCCCTGATGAAATTGGCATCTTCAGATGAGGATAGTTGGTCAGAGTTAAAGTCCCCCATTATATCCTTCGTGGAGTAGTTGTGCATGTGAGTTGTTAGTTCGTTAATAAAGTTAGAGCCTTGGAAAAAAGGAGCATGAGGTGGACGATACACAACCCCCACGAAGATGGCAGAAACTCCCTTGGCCGATATCTCACAAAAGAGGTATTCAGGCTTGCCTGGCTTGCCGGACCATTCACCATCGGATGATGAAATAACACTAACCGTCAGAGATTTGTGTATATAGAGGGCCACACCTCCACCGTTTCTGTTTCTGTCTCGTCTGTAGAGCAGGTAATCATCCAGCGAAGGGGTGGATGTCACCTTCTCGCTTAGCCAGGTCTCAGTAACAGCTATTACGTGGAATAAAGAGCGAGTGGATAAGAAGAGCCTGATCATCTTAATGTGACCCGTGAGAGAGTTCGCATTAAAATGACAGACCCTTAGACCTTCAGACAGAGATACCTTGAACCCGATGAAGACACGGCGGATGAGCTTGATGGCGGACGTGATGGGATGAATCGTATGTGTGGCAGCTTCATTGTGGAGTGATGTTTACGGCGAGCGGGATCCGAGCTAAAAAATTATCCAGCTCGGCGTCGGTGGTGATGACGGTGGCACGCTCGTTGTCATCGTTGCAGCGTACGAATAATCTCCCGTCTCTGACGAACGTTCGGCAGCCCTGCCTCTTCTTGGCTTCCAGCCTAGCCCGTGAACGCAGCTTGTGGACGTCGGTGGGGAGTAGCTCATTGATGTTTATGAGCCCTCGGTGGTCAGGGCTCAGAGCTTTGGCCTCCTCCATCACGGTTGCGTCCAGCTCGTTGGTGTGGAGCTTGCGTTTACGAGCTTTGGCAACGACGATTGCTCGTGCTAGTGCACTAGACGAGAGGGTGACGGCCAGTGGTGGCAATCTGCCGTCACTCCTGGCGGTGTTCCGGGGTGCATCGAGCCTACCCATGACCCTGACGGATGCAACATCTCTCCGCAGGACCGTTGGGTCAAGTGCGTTTATGACTGCAAACGCGAGAAGATGCAGCGAGGTCTCACGGGTGTAGTGCAAGCCCGTGATGACAACAACACTATTTGAGGTCTGCTCCTGCCGTCGTTTGACCTCAGCCAGCTCACTGCGGAGGCTGCTAATTTCCGCAGCGCTGCTGCTGTTGTTGCTGTTGTTGTTGTTGTCCTGCTGCAATGTTGGGCTCCTCGATGAGAGATCTTGGACTTGTGCCTGCAACTCGGTGATGGTGGACTCAGCATTAAGTATGCGAGTCTTGAGTGCAGGCAGCCTATCGAGGGCCTTTAGGCGCTTCTCCAGCGGGCTAAGACGTTGCTCAATTCTCGAGATCCTCTCCGACACGATGTTTTGTGTCTGGATGGCTTCCGCATGAGCATTGCGGATGTCATCGAGAGCTTCACGAATGTCCTTCAATGCAGCTTCGATGGTTGGTGATGAGCGAGCTGGTGATGTACTTCGCGAAGTGTTGGCTGATGGTGGTGCCGATCTCGTCTTCTTCATCCCCGGTTGTTTTGGGGTGGTCTTAGCCGCTGTTGTCGCAGTCACCCCCGCCGCCGATGTTGACCTGAGTCCCGCTTTGGCACCCTTGGCGTCCGCACAGGGAGGACAGGCTATAAACTGCCTATCGTTTACCACGACTGTCTTGATGTTGGTGTTCAGACATTTGACGTGGTAATGGAGCTTGCAAAAAGCACACCTTTTCGGCTCCTTGTGCTGAATAGGCTGTTTACAGCTGCCGCATTGCCGAAAAGGCACTTCCCCGCTCTTTTCGCCGTTCTCACTCATTTTCGTCGATAACTTACCGACCTCAAACAATGTGCAGACGCCTTAGAAGCTCTCCCTCGATGCGGTAGATGTCTCCTCGATGTTGATTAGGAGCGGAGAGAGACGCCGTGCGAGCGGGAAACCAAGCCAAGCCGAGCCGAGTAGATTTTGAGGTTAGAAGCCGTGCAGAAAGTTTGTGCAGAAAAGATGTTGAAAATAAATTGCAACCTTCAGCGATTTATATGTCGTCGTAAAGGTTGCAAAAAAGAGCGTGCAACAATCTACAACAAAAGAGGGCCCGAAGGCAAGAAGCGGCAGAAAAGCAGTGCGAAAGTAGGAGTAGAATGAAAAGCTGTCAAAGCGACTCACCAGAGAGAGAGGGAGAGAGGGAGAGAGAGAGAGAGAGAGAGAGAGAGAGAGAGAGAGAGAGAGAGAGAGAGAGAGAGAGATAGCTGCTGTGTCACTAGCGTAAAAGAGAACCGATTGGTCCAAGTGGTAAAACAGAGGTCTCCTGGATACCTGCGGATGCGACTGCATGAATGTGACTAACGTAAAAGAAATTCGAATGATCTTTTTGTAAGAGAAGTCGTTAACAATGGTGTGTGTATATGCGTGTGTGCGTGCGTGTGTGTATGCGTGATTTTATATGCAAGAAAAAGTGGAAGAGGACGAGGATTAATAAATTAAATAATACAAATATTATTAAAACTTACGATTTCAGCATTAATAATGTTATCAATATCGATATCAAATTCTTCCAATATACTTATGTTAGCATTTGACGTATTTTCATGCTGCTGTAACTGTTCCGTTTCACAAATTTCATTTTTGTCACTTTTTGACTGATTTTATTGAAGTTGTGGGTGCTGCTTCATACTATTCTTATCAGCTTCTTGACTATTAGTATCAATTAAGAGATAGTTTAACCCCATTGAATAATTTAAACCATCCTATAAAATAAATTTAAAAATTAATTATTTTTATAAAGAATAACCTTAGAAACAAAAACATGCTTTAAATTATTTCTTACTTTGTCGATTCCACAGCTTAATACGGAGTTGCCCTGATACCACATAGGATTCACGTTTTCCTGAAAAATAGCAAATAGTCAATAAATATATAAGATTACTAGCATTAGTTTGAGATAGGTAGTGATAGAGAGAAAGAAATTGTAAAGTGCACGTGTATACATATAGCGTGTAGCTTGTGTGCGAGAAAGAAAAAGAGAGAAAGTACAGGTATCTGCATGTCTTTTTAGTACGAGGTAGATGAAAGAGAGAGAGAGAGAGAGAGAGAGAGAGAGAGAGAGAGAGAGAGAGA
>QLYP01000136.1:95802-113143 GCA_016647725.1 Nasonia giraulti | reverse complement strand
ATATATATATATATATATATATATATATATATATATATATATATATACATACACACACTTTCTGCTTGGCTGGCTGAAATGAAAGTTGGAAGCAGGGTTTGCATGCAGAATAAAGATTTTTACTCGGTATATTTGTGCTTAATCTCTCGGTCTAGCTACGCCCGGTATAACCTTTATTTTCCTAAATTAACAAGTAGAATTTCTTCCGACCGTCGCTCGGTCCGGGTATTATATACTCGCGTGTATCTTGCGTACACGAGACGCTTACCGAGGTTATGTGCTTTTAGCTGCACTAGCTTGATGAATGTTACTATTTAACCTATCTACAGCGTCTATCACGCTGTTTGCGCCACGCGCCTTTCGTGAGAGCGAGAGAGAGAGAGAGAGAGAGAGAGAGAGAGAGTAACAGGTGCGCTGCACGCCGACACTTACAGGATATTCGGTGCGCCGTCAGTTTCTGCTGCGTTGTTCGAAATCGACCGCGCGCTGCTCAGGGAATCCGTCGAGCTGGTTGTGCATCG
The DNA here is from genome assembly GCA_016647725.1 of Nasonia giraulti. Taxonomy (NCBI): domain Eukaryota; kingdom Metazoa; phylum Arthropoda; class Insecta; order Hymenoptera; family Pteromalidae; genus Nasonia; species Nasonia giraulti. The sequence continues at coordinate 112,622 of QLYP01000136.1, read as the reverse complement.
GGCTAATGCTCGCCCTGGCTGATCGGGACCGCCGTGCAGAAGTCCCGCTCCGTCCGCTACTCGCCTCATCGAGAGCCCCGGGCACTTCTTACTGTTATCGCAGCTACCAGAAGAGTGACCAGGCTCGGTTTCGTTGCCTGGTATTTCGGCTCCCCTCTCTTCGCCCTTCAGGATGAGCTGATGTTTGTTTCTCGGCGACTAGGCGCCGTTTCGGGTATAGCGCTGCCTCTCGTATCGCGTTATACTTTCTCTCTCTATCTCTCTCTCGTACCTACCTTGCTTGTCCTATGCTTATCTTGGCAAGAAAAAGGCAAATAAACGCAGTGAAATCTCTAAATATAAAAATGTCAAGTAAATGTTTTTTTGCTATACGCATTAAGATATACCATTTTTTCCGATAATCATTTCTGCAGATATGATCCTTTTTTCAAAGCTATGTGTTTGTGAATATGAAATGACAAAAATCGTTATGTAATTATTTTCTTTATATAAAGAGCACTCACATGAGTTTATCAGTAGAGAAAGAGAAATTAATATTAAACAATATAATTTAAACTAACACTATCATAAATTATATACTTTTATTAATGTATTATATATGTTTACTATTATATTCAAATATATTTTAGACAAATTTACTGCACATCCCAAGCTGATGTGAATTTTCAATATTTTAACGTTTTTTACTATATCGTAATATATTTTAAATACTGACTTATTTAATAATTTAGATAAGTATTAAATAAAATAATAATAAAATGAATTTATCTTTATATTAGAATATCAAATATGATTTTGTATAAAATTACATAATTTTCCATACTTATATTAATCCTTAGTGGAACAAAAATTCTGCACATATCAGTTTCCATCTGTAAATTGTAGACTAAAACAGAAGATAACTTAACAAATCAGAAATGTTCAACAGAAGAATGTCGAAATTAAGACAAAGTCAACAGTTATTTATAGGTATTATTAGTTTTTTTTAGTTGTTTTTAGTTTACCGTGGATTGTACCAAATTTCAACAGATAGATTCTATTATCGCGTCGGCTTCATCCCGACAAGCTCAGAGCCGCTAAGGCCGAGTTCCGTGCGTGGCAAGAAGCAGGTATCTGCAGACCTGGTAGCGGTCCCTGGGCCAGCCCTTAGCACATGGCGCAAAAAAAGGATGGTTCACCCAGACCCTGCGGTGATTACACGGGTCTTAATGCCATTACCATTCCGGACAAATATCCGACTTCGCATCTTTATGATTGCAACAACAATCTTCACGGCAAAAAGATTTTTTCCGCGCTCGATCTTCACAAGGCATTCAATCAAATTCCGATTGCGCCTGAGGACATCGAAAAGACGGCTATTATAACGCCCTTCGGCTTATTTGAATTTTTATTCATGCCGTTTGGTCTCCGCAATGCGAGCCAAACGTTTCAGCGCTATATCAATCGTGCTTTGGGGGATTTAGACTTCGTCTACATATACATTGACGATATCCTCATCGCTTCTGACTCTCGTGAGCAACATCAGAAGCATCTGCGCACCGTTTTCGAGCGCCTGAAGAAATTCCATCTTCGGCTCAACGTTGACAAAAGCGTCTTTGTGGTAGAGGAACTCGAGTTTCTTGGTCACCTCATCAACTCTCAGGGAATCAGGCCTACTCGAGCCAAAATCGATGCCGTCTTGAATTTTCCCAAACCTTGCACGATTGTAGAACTTCGTCGCTTCTTAGGGATGGTGAATTTTTATCACCGAAATCTTCCGCACGCAGCCACCTCTCAGGCTCCTCTCAACGCTTTCTTTCGCGACTCTCGCAAAAATGACAAGCGTTTAATTCAATGGACCCTGAAGCTGACGAAGCCTTCGAGAAAGTCAGATCTAAATTTGCAGAAGCTGCACTCCTGGTGCATCCTCGCTCAGGTGCAGACCTTCGCATCGTATCTGATGCTTCAGATTTTGCGGTAGGCGCGGTTCTTGAGCAGAAATCGCTCGATGGTGTCTGGGAACCTTTAGCTTTCTTTTCTCAGAAGCTATCCCCTTCGCAACAGCGTTACAGCGCGTATGATCGCGAGCTCACCGCTGTTTACGAAGCCATCAAATATTTTGCACACATCGTGGAAAGTTCTGACTTCTCTGTGCTTACAGATCACAAACCACTTATTTACGCATTCCTGCAAAAAACTGACAAGGCTCCACCTCGTCGTGTGCGACAATTAAACTACATATCGCAATTCACTACGCGCATAGAGCACGTTAGAGGTATCGATAACACCGTAGCTGATTCTCTTTCGAGAATCGAATCAGTGCGTTTCCCTCTGGAATTCGATCTTGAAGAACTTGCAGCGGCGCAAGAGGCTAATCAACAGCTTCAGGAGATACGCGAGTCACCTGAGCACTCACTATCCTTGAAGCGCATTCAATTCGGTCCGAATCACACAACGATATGTTGTGATTTAACAGGTGAAACTCTTCGACCTTTTGTACCAGTTTCCATGCGAGAATCCGTCTTTGCGTTCTTTCACAAACCAGCTCATCCTGGGCCCAAGGTCACTGATCGTCTGATCAGGCAGAGGTACGTCTGGCCAGCGATGCATCGCGACATTGCTAACTGGTGCAAGCTTTGCCTCGACTGTCAGCAATCAAAAATCTCACGACATGTCAAGCTCACTCCCAGTCAATTTGTAGCACCAGATGGTCGATTTGACCACGTGCATATTGACATTGTTGGTCCGTTACCAATCAAGGATGGCTTGCAGTACGTTTTGACCATGATTGACAGGTTTTCCAGGTGGATCGAGGCTGTTCCTCTCCCCGAAACCTCGGCTCAAACGGTCGCACGAGCTTTCTTCGATAATTGGGTTGCGAGGTATGGCGCGCCCAAGGTCATCACTTCCGATCACGGTTCACAATTTGAGTCTCAGCTTTTTTCTGCTCTTCTCTCGCTCATAGGATGCGAACGGATTCGCACCACCGCCTATCATCCCGCCGCTAACAGCATGATAGAGCGTTGGCACCGCTGTATGAAGGCTGCAATCATGTGCCACAACGACACAGATTGGCCTCGTACTCTTTCCACAGTCCTTCTCGGACTACGTTGTCATCTTCGGGCTGATACCAACGCTTCCCCTGCGGAATTCATGTTTGGCACTACCCTACGCCTTCCGGGCGAATTTTTCATACCCGAAGATCAGACACCGGATCCCAATTTCTTCTTAGAAGAATATCGGGAATACATGCGTCAAATCCGACCTATACCTGTCGCTCATAATTATAAGAAGCGCGCGTTTTATTTTAAGGACCTTTACAAATGTACCCATGTGTTCATGCGTAACATGGCTAAAAAATCATTAGAAAGGCCTTATTCAGGACCATTCAAGATTGTTAAGCGAGTTTCCGATCGCGTCTTCGACATAGATTTAAACGGTACCACGAAAAGCGTTACGGTTGAGTTGTTAAAACCAGCTTATTATATTCCAGATGATCTCGACGAACTAGTCCCGTCAGATAGTACTAATGGCAATCAGCCACTATCTAATCCTAGTGATAAGCCTAGTTGCAATCCTTCTAATACTAGTCGTCCAGCTTTAAAAACTTATGCGCGCAAAAAAGTATCTTTTACTTCTTAGTTTGCGTCAGTTCTCTTTAGTTTTCAAGAAATACATTTTGTTGTTGTTCTCCGTTTAAGGCTGCCTCCCAGCCAATAAAAAAAAAAAAAAAAAATGTTAAAACTTATTATTTAAATAAAGAATCATTTGCGTTAACACTCGGGGGGGAGTGTGTAGGGATTCTCCCCTCTTCCGCCGAGTGGGGGTAAGCCGCCATGTTGGCGAGGAGAATTCGCCGCCTGCGCGCGGCCTGAAAGTCGTTGGCTCTCGATTCGAACGGATGTACGTTCCACACTTGCTCTAATAAACATTCTTCTTGTAGAAGTCCTGGCTACGTCATTATCCTCTCCAATCATCATCTAGAGGAAGTGGGCCTCTACCCAGGTCCAACCGGACCAGGCACATCCCACACAAGTAGCGCGGTAGCGCCACACGGAGGCGAGTTTGAGAAGCAGACGAAGCCGCGGTGCCCACGCTACTATTTACTTCTAAGTTTCACATTTTTCATTAAAAAGAAATAAATGCATTCCTTTCTTGTCTCTAATATATTTTGACTTATATCATAGTTTATGATGCCTAACTATGATTTTCAACAAAAATATTGATAAAAACTACCTTTGATATAATACACAAGTGTGTCATTCACAAAATGCTCAAATCAAAAAATGTTAGGACCGTTAAATTAGTCGCAACAAGTTTTAGGACCGTGAAGTTGGCCGCACAGCTATACACAGATGATATATATTGCTTTTTTATCGGTTATCCGCATGCTCGCTCATATGTAGTTTTTAGTGTCTAGGTATAAAAGTAATTCGAAGACGGTGTCTAGGTGTACGGAGTGACCGATGACGAGGTCTAGGTGGTGCGCTCCGTAATTTTGTATGTCTAGGTAAATACATCATTCAAAGGCGGTGTCTCGGTGTACGGGTGGCCGATGACGAGGTCTAGGTAGTGCGCTTCGTGGTTTTTTGTGTCTAGGTAAATGAATCATACAGGAACGGCGTATAGGTGTACAGGGTGGCTGATAACGAAGTCTAGATAGTTCGCACTTGGTTTTGGTGTCTACGTGAAAAAATCATTCGAGGGTAGTGTATCAGAACAATCAGTGATTTCATCTGAGTGATAAAAATGTTACAATAAAACCATGGTCAAAATGTGCTAAAGATGGTTATATTTAATTTGTAGGAAAAATATAGAATACCTAAAAAATGTACTAAAAAGAACAAAAATCTCAAAAAATTAACTTTTAAAAAAGTAAAAGGTTAGGCGAGTTTGATATATTCCGCAACAAAATAACAGATAAAAAAGAACTGAGATCAATCAACCAAAATCCAGTTTATTATATTTAATCATAATGAAGCAACAAAATTTGTTTTGGTCAATAAATGGCTTACTTAACTGAAGTTAAGTTATATACTGATCAATTAGAAAAACTCATAAGATACTTACTACCTAACTTGCCTAACTTGCCATGACCGTATCATTCTGTTTATTGGTGAACAACTAAAGTTTTTTCTTTATGTATTAGAACGTCAGAAAAACATCATAAGTACAATGAAACGGTCATGGCAAGTTACGTAGTAAGTATCTTAAGAGTTGTTTCCAATTGATCAATATAATTTAACTTTAAGTTAAGTAAGCCCTTTATTGACGAAAAACAATGTTGTTGCTTCATTATGATTAAATATAATGAACTTGACTTTGGTTGATACTTTTGTAATGTTGGTTGATACTTTTGTTTTGTTATGTTATAATTTTCTTTTCTATGTTAATTAAGGCGTGTTTTTAAAAAAGTTAAGAAAAATGTGTAGAAATCCGAAGATAGCTGTTTTGATTGGGAACAAACTAGTGAACGTAGAAGACAGCAATTATAAAATTAATAAAACTGTTTTGAACTATGAAAAAACTGTTGTTTTCACTTATTAATAGTTATTGTTTGTTGTATTTATTTTTTTATTTTCCAAATTGTAAAATTATACACCTGAAAAAAAAATAAATCCAACTGAAGTATCTAGCAAATTAAATAAAACTGAAGACAACAAAAGATTACTATTATCTGTGTCTCAATTCTGACATTTTTCTGCCATCATCTGCAGTTCTTAACGGTTTTTTTTCAATTAAAAAAATTTTTTTTTCGTTAGGGATTGAAGATATCGTTATCATATAATATAAAAGTAAATATCGTATTATATATTACATTTTAGTACAGAATATAAATGTTATTATCTCAGAATTTACATTTGTTTTTTATAAATATAAATAAAAAAATGTTTAATTAATATTATTTTATTGTTAGATTTTGTTAATGTAATTAATATTGTCATCTAATAATTACAACGCGTTTAAAAACAATTTTTAATATTCAAAATTTATTTCTATTTTATTCTATAATTTTAAAGCCGGTCCTGTGTACTCGTAGATATAGCTACTTTTATAGAATGTTGGCTGTATTAATTATATTCATTTATATTCGTCGGCAATTAATTCTTATAAAACGTTTATGAAGTCGTGCTTTTGTTTGGTTAGAATTTATCAATCTGGCAATCTTATTGGAGATTTCAAAAACGTTTTACAAGAAATAACTACCATCGAGTGTACATCTAATATTTAACAGTATATTTAACACTGACACGTCAAATAATTAAGGGGATGTCGACGCAAAAGCTTCGCAAATCCACCACGGAATATTTTATATTTTCAAACTTCTAAAAAAACAAAAAGTCCGATCGAAATTTTCTTTCGATAGAACAATTCATTAAACTTAACACTACGGCGCTACGGACTCGGTTTTTTAATTGAAAACTTTATTCAAAAAGTTTTATGTAATAGAAAAACAGTATTTTTTTGGGACGACATTCCCTTAAATTTTCGTTCTCGAATTTTATAGCAGAATGGTCCAGGTCCTCTATTGTTAAAATTAATAACGTTTGCATTAAGAGATGCAAATGAAAAAGAATTATTGATTCGATGTATTTTTAAAAAAAATATATTTGGACTTGTTGTGAGTACCGTCAAATAATAATCTTAAATCATCAGGAAAAATTTACCGCGCGTACACAGGTAATCAGAGTTACAACATCGAAAAATCCGAGAAAAAGTGAAGAAGCTTGTTTTTCGGGACAGTTCTCCACCTAAATTGGCGTAAGCAGCTAATCTGCATTAAAACATCGAAAACTCTTTGCAGGAGTGACTCTGCTCGTTTTTCGGGACAGTTCTTGAACTATTTTGAGGTTTTCTCAGCGGCTAACGAAGCCAAGGCGACGCGAACGGTTGCGCTCGTGCGTACGCAGCTAATCCGGGTCAAAACATCGAAAAATCCGCGCAGGACTGACTCTGCCTGTTTTTCGAGACAGTTCTTTGACTAATTTGACGTTTTCTCAGCGGCAAACGAAGCCTAGGATCCGCAAAGGGTTGCACTCGCGCGTACGCAGGTAATCGTGGTTAAAACAACGAAAAATCCGTGCAGGGAAGACCCTGCTCGTTTTTCGGGACAGTTCTTTAACTAATTTGACATGTTTGCACCGGAAAACGAAGCCAAAACGACGCGGATCGTTGCGCTCGCGCGTACTTGCAATTCTTTGCAGGTTCTAGATACAACGTTTTTACAATAAAATACTCGGAAAACAACGAAGCTACCGCAATACAGACGTGAGAAATAATGTTAATATCTATCTTTATCAGCTTGCAGCTTTCAGTATGCGTCAGGACGATAATAACATTGTAAGAAATTAACAGATACACTTTTTCCATAGATTCATTAACTATACACATCCGTACATTTGAAGTAAATTTTTCAGATTTTTTTTTCTCTAAAATCATATTTTTTAAAGAGCTGAAAGTTTCACATTTAAAAAAATTTTCCAAGTTTGTAATATCGACGTCTTTGTCCATAAATGCGTCAGTAAGTTATACAGGGCGGTATTATTCAAGATCTGGCGACTTAACAATAAATTCTGTACAGTTTTTTCTTCGCACTTCATCCAACTCAGTATACTTATGGATTTATCGAGAAGCGACATATGGTGAAATCTCTTGGATTTTTTATTCTTATGTGCTTCTTGAACATTCACTAATTGATCGTATAAATTTTTATTATTGGTTATTATATTGTACTATAATAGATTTAAAACGAAGACTATGACAAAGAATAGTATTTGTGTAAAGAACTGTTCTGGAAAACGAGCAGCGTCACTCGTGTATGGAGTTTCGGTGTTTTGACCCGGATTAGCTGCGTACGCGTCTACTGTCCCGAAAATCAAGCTTCGTCACTCCTTTTCGGATTTTTCGATGTTTTAACTCAGATTACATGCGTACGCGTAAGCGCAACATGCCGCGTCGTTTTGGCTCCGTTTGGCAGTGCAAACACGTCAAAATAGTTAAAGAACTGTCCTGAAAAACGAGCAGGGTCATCCCAGCACGAATTTTTTTATGTTTTAACTTTGATTACCTGCGTACGCGCGAGCGCAACCATTTGCGTTGCCTTGGATTCGTTTGCCGCTGAGAAAACGTCAAATTAGTTAAAGAACTGTTCCAAGAACGGGCAGAGGCACGCCCGCAAAGAGTTTTCGATGTTTTGACCCGGATTTGCTGCGTACCTGCGAGCGCAAACCTTTGCGTCGTTTGGGCTTCGTTAGCCGCTGAGAAAACGTCAAATTAGTTCAAGAATTGTCCCGAAAAACAAGCAGAGTCACTCCTGCAAAGAGTTTTCGATGTTTTAACGCAGATTAGCTGCTTACGCGCGAGCGCAACGTGCCGCATCGTTTTGGCTTTGTTTGTTGCTGAGAAAACGCCAAATATGTTAGAAAACTGTCCCGAATAACAAACATCGCCACTCCTGCACGGGTTTTTTGATGCTTCAACCAAAATTACCTGCGTACGCGCGAGCGCGTGGCTTTGCGTCTTCTTGACGCCGTTTGCCGGTGCAAAAACGTTAATTTGTGTAGAGAACTGTTCTGAAAAACGAGCAGCGTCACTCGTGTACGGATTTTTCGGTCTTTTGACCCAGATTACCTGCGTACGCCACGTTACCGTATCGCTGTTCGCCGCTGTAAACCGTAAACCTGGGTCTGTAAAGCTAAAACGATTACTAAAGTGTCGCAGCTAAATTTGGAAATAATGATCAGAAAATAAAGATAATAAATGACAAACTTCTGATTTTCACAATATTCACATAAAGCACAATAAGTTGCTGAGTAATAAACACTGCACAACGGCTAATTTTTATAGACATTTATTCATATCAAATTATCTTCAAAGAGAGCCTTAAATGTTTGCATCAGAATTGAGTTTCTTGTTTTTTTTTTTATTCAGTGTGATCGGAGAATGCCCAGGTCATCGAGGAAATTTGGAAATCAAAGAAAAGGAATTAGGTCATGGAATACTTGGTGATATGGAAATGTCTGCTAAAATTTGGAAATTTTGCTAAAACGCCTTTTTAGTCCACTTTATGGATAAACATAAAAAAGTTGTACCTTACGCCTTTGCAGTAAACGCAAGTAGAAGCATGCTGTTTTGTGTGCTATGCACTAAAATCACGCTACCTATGCGCGGCTCAGACCTACGTTCTTTGCAGCTAAAAAGAATGTAAAAAACGGGTACCTCGCTTGAGCAATTTTCTGGTTGAAAAGAGAGTAAAATATTGATCTGCCGATAAGCGGGGCAGCCCGATATTTCTTTCCGTACCCACAGTGGAATTCTCAACATTAACTATAGAGGCTATATCCAGGGTAGGATAAGGTACCTTTTAGCATTTTCAGCAAGTCTTAATAAAGCAGTTGTCCGCATACCGCGAACTCGGTCTGCATAGCTTTACCTACATAAAAGTGCGAGGCAAACTGCTTGTCAAAACGTTTAACTAAAAAATTAATTTTTTGGCGCAATTAATATTTCGTGAATTTATATTCATGGATACTTATGGAATTTGTTTAATTTTGTATGTTTTGTCACAGACGCACACGTCTGCAACGCGAGCTGCGAGACGAGTCAGCTACGCTTGTATCGTAGACGTTAGCTCAGTGGTAAGAGCTCCCGCTTGTTGATCTCGGGGTCCGCGGTTCAAGCCCGCGTCTACTCTTTTTCGCTTTCCGACTCGTCTCCTTTCCGTCCGGTACATTTGGCTTTTTTTGTGCGGTAGATCGCCGGTTTAGAACCCGGCTAAATATATCTACTGAGTGTTCGAACTCACAGACACCTACCTTACCCTCATAACTTCTTCAATCAGGCCCTCAGTCAGTGTCTCAGCGCCCGTCTCTGTCCATATGTTGATCAAACGTTAACAGGCCTTCTGATCTGTGTGACTAAGTGCAGTGACTGCAGCCCAGTGTCTATGCCACACATTAGAGGCGTAAGAAGCAGCACCGCCGAGCGGTAAGGAAGTTCACGAGCCAAAGTCTACTCATCTCAAAGGGGGGTGGTGTCATAGACGCACACGTCTGCAACGCGAGCTACGAGACAAGTCAGTGATAAGAATTCACAGAGCCGTATCACGATGCAGAGCATGCGCTTGTATCATAGACGTTAGCTCAGTGGTTGTTAATCTCGGGGTCTGCGGTTCAAGCCCGCGTCTACTCTTTTTCATATGGTTTTTAAACCTGAAATTAAATAATATAACTGAAATTACTATTAAGTATAAAGCTTTAATTAAAAATGATATTGATTTAAAAGAATTGTTTACCTTTTTAATGATGCGAATTACAATAATGTAGACAAGTTAAACGTTAAAATCTATTGTCTGCAAAATATTTTAAATATATATCAGGTTTTACTGTATATTATGGTGTAAAAGTGAAAGATTATCAAGAATTTGCTTCAATATATAAAATAATAATTTATAAGCAATCCAGTCGGCAATACTATATTGTATTATCAAATGTATTATCATTAAATAATTTTCATAACTCGGATAAGTATATACAAAAAACTATAGAGAAGGATGGAGGTAATTCTTAATTTTTATCGGAGCAGATATCTGTTATCTTCAAATTATTAATCGCCTCATTATACAAAAATAAAGTTAAGTGATAAACCTAACTAAAAAAATGGTCCTAGACTCTTTAGCAAGAAAAATACTCAACGATACTAAACTGAAAAAAAATGTCAGTTTTAACGAAATTTGAACATTTTAAAGCAATTTGTATAATATATACTGCAATAGATACTTAATGTCTTGGAATGCAAACAGAAAGTATAAAAAAGGAGCTTACGATACTTGAAATTTCCGACATGTCCGTTATTAATTCAAAGCATGAAATGCTGTTTTTAATAAAAGTCAAGGTTAGGGTTATAAAATCACCTCTACCTATTAGATTAAGTCTATTTTATTACTGGCATCAGTTAAAAGTTCGCACATATTCTAAAATACAAAATTGCCCCAATACGAATTACTCATGTTAACGTATATAAAATAATTTAGAACTTACGGTTTGATTTTGATGCTCCATTTTCTCTGTGCTTCGTCCCGTTTCTCTCAAGCATATTATTTATTATTTTTAAACTTGATATACACTTAAATACACTTAAAATAAATACTGCGGATGACGGCTCGAACGATCCAACTTATGTATACACTATTTCTTCTCCGTCGCGTTTCCCTTGAAAATAGTTTTACATCAAATAATCTAATCTGTACGTTTCTTATCTAACCCTAGTTATCATATAACCACATCGTCAGTCATCAATTATGTTTATTTTGATTTGAATTATTTACATTTCTATATAGACGCTAACTTCACGCAACGAACTTCGAGCTCTCTCTCTCTCTCTCTCTCTCTCTCTCTCTCTCGTTGTACAACTGTTCATGTTTACATTTTTAATTGAAATTGATGATAGTAATCATGATATGTAAAATCAATAAATATTTATCAATTCAATATCTGAATGATTTTATATCTGCGCAAGTTTAAATAAATAAACTTTGAATAAAAATAGATCATTAAATAAAAAACAATTATTTTAAAAACTAACAAATTACAATCAAAGAATAGCTTCACATTAGATTGTCAATTGTCAACACCTAAAGTTGAATGAACCTATATCTTCTTATGAACAAATCACAAAAAAAATCATCTCCATCATCAAAGGAGAGATATTAGATTCGTTGCTGTATTTGTTACAACAAATTACTAAAATGGAGAAGCCTTAGTTGACAAAGCAGAATTCACACCAAGTGACGTTATATCTATAACTAAGAATTCGAAATGGAGGATAACACAATGTAAGATCAATTATTATATTCTTTTAACCTAATAATTATCATTGTGTAAACATCTATTATATTCCTTAGAGAATTGATTGGATATGTTAATAAAATTACTGTACCCGAACAAGCATGAAATGAAGCAAAAGTAATGAAATTTATAATGGATAATGCTATGGGGAGAAGATTTCGAATCAATGTTTGGAAAAAGCAAATTACAATCTTTCAAGAATTCAAACCAATAATAGTAATAATAGTATATACATACTTTTTACATATAATTATACGAATTAACAATATAAGATCTAATATCTCACTACGTACATATTTGTATGATAATAATATGACATACAATGAATTTTGCAGGTTTTGCATTTGCAAAGACTATTATCTAGAGCAAGTCCACGCTTAAGTATTTATAATGAAGGAAATGTTCATTTCACGTTGACTGTGAAAACTCATCCATCGATTAATAAGTTAGGCATTTTGAAAACTACAAATTCTCACAAGAAAGAAACTCTCGAAACAAAATGTAATCTCAAAGATGTTTGTAAATTCAATGGTCATATCAGTAAGTATTAATCACTCCATTAATTTATAACAAATATTACTCAATACCTAGATTTTAAATAATTTTATATTTTTTAGTAACAACAGGTTATGTAAAAATAAATTCCAACAAATTAAATACGAGATTTAGCCAAAAATACGTTGGATGTCTTGCTGATGGAAAATACAAATGAGAAATTCATATCTTGAAGAATGATGAATTTTTAAACGTAGAAGAAATTCACAAAGAACATGAACTCGAAGTTAAAGGACTAATAAACATCCTTAAAGATCAAGATATTGCCACACTTACAGTGAAAAGTTTTTCTGATATCAAAGTTTTACCTACTCCAAAATTACCTATGTGGAATCAATTGAACAGCATTAAGTATAACCTATTAAATAAACAACCGAGAAATTACAATTGGCAGTATTATCTGAAAGTTGAACATGTATAGATAGAAGTTGTAGAGCAGTTTTATAATGATATAAAATAGTGTAATTTAATTAATAAACAGAAATAAACTTTAAAAATCCAAATTTCTGTGTATTTTGTATTTTTCTCATTAATTAGTAAAAGTCTGTTAAACTTCATTCAATCTGAATAAATAAATAAATTCTTCAAAAAAATTAAGAAAATGATTGATGTACGTTATGAATCTTAATGACACTTTCTCAATTTTAAGGATATCTAAATAGGTTAAAATAAGAATAATTGTTTAAATTCTTCCTAATGAATCAAGCAAAGAGTTACTGCAAAACTTAAAAAAAAAGTCAGCTTCTATAGGATATAAAGGTGGTACATTAGGTCTTAAAATAACACCATCTAAATGTATTATCTAAAAATAAAAGTATATAAATATAATAAATTTATACAATATTTATAAAAAGTAATAAAATAATCTACATAATATTTATTTGGTTAAATTTCTGTCCAAAACGTCATTTCCAGTTCAATTTATTCAAATTTTTTCAATTCCAATTGAAATTCTTTTAACTTTCACATGAATCCTAACATCTAAGAATATTCCTACCGTTTTATTTTTTTTCTTTGATGCATCAATATTGCAATATTTTAATGTAAAGATGAAATATCACACTTTCCGGATTTTTCAGGAAATTTTTCTGGCCTTCTTGAAATTTTATCGCTGATAATATACTTATGATTATAAATGAGGTTTCTTGGTGGTTGAACTTGGTGTAATCTTTAGGTAGCACCATATATAATTTGCCATAACTATAATGTGTTAAACTCAGGATCATCCTAACACCTGTACATCATCTAATGGAAGTGAAAATTTTTTTCAGTACATTTGTTGTATATTTAGTGCGTTGTATCATAGACCATGTCTCTCCATTCGGGAGGTAATTTTGATACCTGGACATTGTCTACTAGAAGTACACATTTTTTTTAGTATATTTGTTGTATACTTAGTGCATTGTATTATATACACCATGTCTCGACATTTAAAAGGTGATTTTGATACCCGGATATCGTCTACAGGCAGTAAAAAAATTTTGTTGTACATTTGTTGTATCCTCAGAGCATTGTATGGTAGACCATGTTTCGTCATTCAGGATGTAATTTTGCAATATTTTTATGTAAAGATGAAATTTTGCACTTTCCGTATTTTCCACGGAATTTTTCTAGACTTGTAATGTTAGTCTTCTTATAATTTTAACGCAGATCATATACCTATGACTATAAACAAAGTTTGTCGTGGTTTAACTTATTTTAATATTGAAGTGATACAAAAATAAATTCCAATGCAAAATCTCCAGCTAAAACCATGTACACCAGGCATAGCAAGTTGCTAATATTAAACGAAAATATTAAATCCCAAGCACATAAGCCTATACAAAAACCAAAATCAAAATACAACATCCGAAGCCTGATCTAAATTAATTTACTTAATACGCAGAGAGATAAAAATATTAAATTTTTTAATATGTCGGCACGCTGAAGGGAGGCGAGCGAGCGGAATAGTAAGATAAAACGCTTAAACCCACTTACCGTATACAGCCCTGTCAAAACTATTGACATTAAATTTTTCATAAAATGTTATGTAAAGATACTAAACTATTACATGTAAAATTTTACATATAGATCTTTACGTATAATTTGATGTAAAACTATATGTAAAATTTTACAATTTTATTGCTTTATCTAAGATTTTACGTGTAAAAGTTCAATATTATAACAAAATTATTTTTAACGGGGAGAAAGCGATTAACTGAGGGAAATATTTTTTTAAATGCGTTGGCATATCGAAGGGAGGCGAGTAGACAGAGAGAATAATATTAACTAAGATGATAACATCTAGAGAATAATTTAGCAAGAGTTTCTCAATGAAACTCTTGCCTTTGGGAAAAACCCAAACTCTTGCTGTGTGAGGTTGGTAGGTTTAGGAATTTTGGTTTTTGATGCTACTTTCGCTCCCACTCGCCTTTCTTTAATGTGCCAACGTATTTAAAATAATATTGTACAATTTAAAATTTAATGTCAATAGTATCTCTCAAAAAAAAACCTTTTTCAAAAGTGAAAATCTTGGCAAGAAAAAGGCAAATAAACGTAGTGAAATCTCTAAATATAAAAATGTCAAGTAAATGTTTTACAAAGCATATTCATCTTGCTATTACACTTCATTAAATCTTGATCTATTGGATAGACAACAAGCTACTATTGGTTCAGACATTGATCGTATCGCGCATATAATCCATATAATCCAATACCAAATATACTCACCAGAAGTCACGTGACCGGAGGAGACGAAAAATATTGGGAGAGGATGGAAACTCTGAACGAAATGAAATATACCGAGCAAATTTTCAACTTGCAATATTAAGTTAATAACTTAATATTCTTGAATGAACCTTTTATACATGAAAAATTAGGATAATATATTTAAGTAGATACCAACAGATTACGCATACAAAAAATTGGTTGGAATTAGGTTAGATATACACCACTGAAAGTAGATAAATTAGTTTTAAAACGATTTTTACGTAATTTTACTGTATCTGGCTCGTTCTCATTTTGGGTTATTAGCTCTTCCTAATTTTGGCGCCCCCTCATTGGGCCTAACTCTCATTTTGGTTTGCCTTCAATATAACTCCCCCTTATTTGGGCAGCTCATGATATATATTATCCCCTCTTTTGCTTTGCTCGCTAATGCCCTATTTGGATCTAATATGCTATGATCAATTGGTGCGGTAACGCCACGAAGGCGAGTTTGAGAAGCAGACGAAGCCGCGGCGCCCATGACACTATTTACTTCTATATTGGTGTTCGGATTTTTCATTATACAAAAATAAAAATACTTTTCATTAATGTTGGTTAGGTTTTTTGGTTTATTAGAATGTTTTCTAAGCTAAACTATGATTTCCAACAAAAATATTAGTGAAAAGGCTGCTTATTTTTATAATATGCGAGTGTATAATCCACACATGCAAAATCACGTTTTTCTTCTTCAGCCCGAAATGTGAAAGGACCGTTAATTTAGCCGCAAGAAGTGTTAGGACTGCAAAGTTGGCCGCACAGCTATATACAGATGGGAATTGCTTCCTCAAGAAAATATAATAATATATTACGATATTTAGAATTAAGAGGTTGCCGGTGCATACTCTGCGTTCCGGAGCAGTAACAGTAACTAGCTCGCCAAGGTAGCCGATGACAAGGTTCAGATTGATTTCGGTGTCTTGGTATAAAAATCATTCAAGTACGGTGTTTAGATGTACAAGGTGGCCGGTGACGACGTCTAGGTGGTGCGCTCCATGGTTTTTGGTGTCTACGTAAATAAATCATACGAGGGCGGTGTCTAGGTGTACAGGGTGGCTGATGACGAGGTTTAGGTGGCACGCTCCGTGGTTTTTTGTGTCTAGGTGTAAAAATCATTCAAGGGCGGTGTCTAGATTTACAAGGTGGCCGGTGACGAGGTCTAGGTGGCGTGCTCCGTGGTTTTTTGGGTCCGGCTGTAAAAGTCATTCGAGAAAGGTCCATGTGCACAGGGTGGCCGATGACGAGGTCTAGCTAATTCGCCCCGTGGGTTTTGGTGTCTAGGTGTAAAAATCATTCACTGGCGGTGTCTAGGTGTACAAAGTGGCCAATGACGAGGTCTGGGTAGTTCGCGCCGTGGTTTTTTGTGTCTAAGTGTAGAAATAATTAATGGTGGTGTATATCAGAACAATCAGTGATTTCATGTAAGTGATATAAATGTTACAAACAAGCGCGCCACGCGCGGCCTGACGGCCGCGTTGGCTTGCCGCCTTCAATCGTTTCGCGATGCAAGGCACGCAAAACGCTCGCGCTTCGCGTTTTGCGCATAAGGCACGACCGCTGACGCTCGCGCTTCGCATTCGTAATGTCTGTCGGTGCTTATACAGTATTATCCTGTTTTTTTTTTTTCAATATTGTTGTCAAAGGTTTGATTGGTATTCTTCTGGCGTTCATCAACACTATCATCAAAACTACTCGAAA
>QLYP01000136.1:74355-90802 GCA_016647725.1 Nasonia giraulti | reverse complement strand
TTTCGAGTAGTTTTGATGATAGTGTTGATGAACGCCAGAAGAATACCGATCAAACCTTTGACAACAATATTGAAAAAAAAAAACAGGATAATACTGTATAAGCACCGACAGACATTACGAATGCGAAGCGCGAGCGTCAGCGGTCGTGCCTTATGCGCAAAACGCGAAGCGCGAGCGTTTTGCGTGCCTTGCATCGCGAAACGATTGAAGGCGGCAAGCCAACGCGGCCGTCAGGCCGCGCGTGGCGCGCTTGTTTGTAACATTTATATCACTTACATGAAATCACTGATTGTTCTGATATACACCACCATTAATTATTTCTACACTTAGACACAAAAAACCACGGCGCGAACTACCCAGACCTCGTCATTGGCCAATTTGTACACCTAGACACCGCCCTTAAATGATTTTTACACCTAGACACAAAAAACCACGGAGCGCGCCACCTAAACCTTGTCATCAGCCACCCTGTACACCTAGACACCGCCCTCGTATGATTTATTTACGTAGACACCAAAAACCATGGAACGCACCACCTAGACGTCGTCACCGGCTACCTTGTACACCTAAACACCGTACTTGAATGATTTTTATACCAAGACACCGAAATCAATCTGAACCTTGTCATCGGCTACCTTGGCGAGCTAGTTACTGTTACTGCTCCGGAACGCAGAGTATGCACCGGCAACCTCTTAATTCTAAATATCGTAATATATTATTATATTTTCTTGAGGAAGCAATTCCCATCTGTATATAGCTGTGCGGCCAACTTTGCAGTCCTAACACTTCTTGCGGCTAAATTAACGGTCCTTTCACATTTCGGGCTGAAGAAGAAAAACGTGATTTTGCATGTGTGGATTATACACTCACATATTATAAAAATAAGCATCCTTTTCACTAATATTTTTGTTGGAAATCATAGTTTAGCTCAGAAAACATTCTAATGAGCCAAAAAACCTTACCAACAGTAATAATAAAAAATCCTAACACCAATATAGAAGTAAATAGTGTCATGGGCGCCGCGGCTACGTCTGCTTCTCAAACTCGCCTTTGTGGCGATACCGCGCCACTTGATAGTCAAGCATATTTAAGCATAATAATTTTATAATGGTCTTTAATTGAAGGAGGCAAAACAACCGATCAAACTGTAATAATATAATATTTTTTAAGTACAACTTGAATATATATTAGCATTTGGGAGATCAAAAGAAGTAAATTATGGTCATCTTTCATGAAATTATTATTAAATGAGAAGTTGAGATTACAAAATAAAGATTATGAATTTAAAAATTGGCTACTTGATTTAGGGAATTATAAAAATGCAAATCGATTTGAATTAGAAAATAATGTTAAAAGAATCATACATGAATTGACCTGTAATAATGATCTGACCCCAGAAATTTTTGGTCATAAAATTAATACAAATGATTAATCTTCAAGGAACGAAGTAATTTTATCACCGTTGGATTCCAATATATTAAAAATTGATGAAAATATAGTTATAAAAATTGATGGAAAAAGCTGTCTTTTATAATGATGATACAATTAAAAGTGAAAATGATGTCGATCTTATAAACGCAATACCAACTTAATGTCTGAATTCGTTGTCACCAAATGGTTTACCACCACGTAAATTAATCTTGAAAAAAGGGGCAATAGTTAGTTTTTTAAGAAATTTAGATATCAATCGCGGTCTTTGTAATTTGAAATATTAAAAAATATTCATTAATTGGAGGAATCATAACTGGTAAGTATTCTGGTAAAATCGTCTTATTGCCACGAATCAATCTAAGTCCATCATTAAATGAAATACCATTTCGTATGATAACAGAACAATTTACGACAAGATTAAGTTTTGCTATGACTTTAATAAAACTTAAGGTCAATCTTTTGACAGAGTTGGAATCTATTTATAAACTCCAGTATTTAGTCGTGGTCAGTTATATGTTGCTTTATGAAGAGCGATATCGAGAAATAAGTTTAAATTATTTCTAAGTAACAAGTTTATTAATGAACACAATGACTATTTATTAGACGATAAGAAAACGTACAAAATTATATATTAATACGAAAATATATACAAAAAACATAGAATAATTGGACATTTTTTCTAAACAAATGTTTCGCTGAAAAATTTTTACAAAACTATGCATGATATTTGCAGAAAAGTAAATAAAATTTATATACGAGGAGAGGAAAAAGCGAAACTGCTAAATAAGATTTATGCGACACGCAAAGTTATCAATTTAAAGGAGGCGTAGGAGTGTCCACCTTACTACAAATTGCCATACTGTGCACGTTATTGCGTGCAGCCTTCCATTAAACGCTGCGCACTCCAGTACACCTGTGCGCTCAACAACGCCTACAAACTAAAACTCTGGCTAAATTCACGTGGTGTCAAGGGCACTATAACTACAACAGCAGAGCATCCCTCATCGCCATACTATCTTTGCAATTATCAATTCTCTGAATATTCTCCAGAAGTTGCGAAAAATGAGAGCTCATGCGGCAGGGGTTTATCCGGCGGATCAAATTCCAATGACATGGGTAAAACCATGTGGCTTTGTGTTTAATACACAAAGTCATAATAGACGTGGTATGCACTGGGTGGCGATATATGTGTCCAAAAATGATATTGGATGGTATTTTGATAGTTTTGGTGCACAACCATACATCCTCGATCACGTAAACAGTATCCAGAGAAATTGTAAGAAGCTCAGATGGAACTACATTCGATTACAAAGCAGCTTTTCTAATGCTTGTGGCAAATATTGTATCATGTTCCTATATTATATAATTAATGGCATGGGTATGCAGCCATTTCTTAAAAATTTCTCATCAGATTTGAGAAAAGATGATCAGATTGCCGAAGAATTCGTTGCTAAGTTGTGATATAATATTGTAAAAGTTTTAAACGTGAAACAATAAAGTAAGAAGATATTTAGCTTACACAGCTTCTAAAAAGTGCGACCCTGCAAATTTTCATTAGATCCCCTCTACAGCACCAGTGATTCTATTGGTCATCCACTTGTTGCGAGAATGTTTCTCATTGGTGTCGCCTCCCATCAAATGTAGTTGTTTTCGAATAAAAGCCGGCATAGTTACAGCACAGAGAGCACAGTTCTCTTTCACATGTCTAAAGTAGAAGTTCTCTCTCGGTGACAAGAAACAGTATAAAAAGAAAAAAAGATGGCTGGACAAAAGAGACATCACGATAGCCAGACTCAGGACAGCCAGACTTCCACCACCACCACCAAGTATCGCTGTCATCAAATTCTACCCATGGTATTCGGCTTGAACAACTCTTATGGAAAAATTATTAACATTGGGCTGGAAAATATCTCAGTCGGTTCGGATGACTTTAATCCGATTGTTCGACTGAGTAATAACGAATTTTATGGACTATGCTTGCCGCTTGCCTCCTGGCTACAGTTCCGGGAGCAGTTTGACGAAATCGACCGATACTTCCAGGCGTACAGCGAGGAGGATATGCTGGATCAACGAATCACCTTTTCCGAATTTCACATCAGATTCATGATCAGCTACTCTGATCGAGCATTTGAATTACTGGAGAACGATGAGTGTTTAAAAGAGTGACGTTTGACAGATTAAAAGCCTTGTCTAAAATAATAGATCATAGAATCAAATACTTATTAAAAGTTAAAGAGGCTATAACAATTATTGTGAAAGAGCTGGGTGACTATAGCAAAGACAAATTAGTAAATAGCAAAAATGCACAGTACACATATTTCACTGCTTACAATGTTGAATGTGCAATAAGAGATTTTGACGAGACGCTTGTAGATAAGATAGATGAATTATTAAAAGATAAAAATATATATTTAGCTTAAGAAGATGTTTATATCATCATATATGAGTTTGTTAATTTACATTTATATAACCTAGTCGCATACTTAAATACAACTATATATAAAAATACATAACTATATGTACATGCAACATCTCTTATGCGGACAATTTCCACCATAGAAGGGTACTTATACAGACTTTGGCGGACTTATGCGGACTGGCGCATAAGTCCACCCAAAAGTTCATATATTTATTGGCACTTATGCAGACTATCTGCATATGTCCTCCCGTACATCTATCGGTACATTTGCAGACATGGCCGCATAAATCACGTTCTAATATAAAGCATCGATAAATGATTTAAATCTTTTAAAACATTTATAACTTATATGTATTATCGGAATTAAATAACTTTATGTAGACTCACTGATTACTGTAGGTGTTAGTTATTGATAATTTGCTGATAATAAGTACTTAACGAATCTTAGTAATAAAGGAAGGTATAGTGCAACGTTATGAACATAATCTAGATATGAAGAGAAAAATACGCTGACCTAAGCGAATCTAATTTTACGTAGTCAAAAATTATATAATCAGATCAGGCGTATAGGACGATATCGGTGCGAATTTGCAACATGCGCTTACTATTTAAAATAATTCTGGACTAATTAACAGTACATTAAGACAACTAGCTAAGACTATGGAAAATGGAAAACCTTAAACCAGCAACTATTTCCATAGGTTTAGTGCAAAGTTTTGAACATAATCTAGATATGATCTGATAAATACGCTGACCTAGGCAATTTTTTTTGTTACTTAACAAAGGCTTGGTGGACTTGTACCTTTATCAATGTAGACCTGGTTTGGACAGGAAGTAGGGAATGTGAACTTTTAACTTACTTAGTTCTTCTTGCGACGCTACGCGTCGCAGCCACAACAGCCGAAAAGATAATCGACTGTTGTGGACATTTCCCCAAAGTAAATGGAGTAGATGTGCGAGACAGTTCGGAAAAGCCGCGGCGAGTTGAAGCTCGCTTGCAGGCGCCCAGTTGATTTCCAAAAATTGGTCCGGGTCACTCGACTTGGCAGAGAAAAGCCCGCGCGAGGAGAGAAGAGGCCGCGCGACAAAGTCCAGCGGTATCAGCAGCGAATCAGATCGCTGTATTTTATGGCTCCGTCGTGCGCGAATCTCGCGAGTCAATCATTGCAGCCTAGCGGCGAAGGCCCGCGAGAGGAAAGGTGGCGCTGTTGGCTTGACGACACCTATCAAATCGGCAGTTCTTGTCGACCCACGTCATCAGCAGCGAGAGAAATGCGTTTTATTTATTTATTTAGCTCCAGAGTTACATCCATACTGTTTTATACTGTTTTCGTCTGCAAATTTTTCGCTTTAGAAAAAATTAGACTAATCTTTGAAAAATCAGGATGAACCCACTATACTTATTGTAGCATATACGGATGCATTTCTGCACATAAAAAAAGTTATGTAATATTTTTAGCAGGGATGCCATCTTTTAAAATATGTAAATTGACATATCTTTATTCAGATAGTCATAGTTTGTCAAAGTTTATAATATTATTTACTAATTAAAGCTAATATGAAGATTAATGTAAACGTTATATAATCAAAATACTAGTTTAAAACTAGAATTAGCTCTTTTTCTCAGAGAATACTCTTTTAAGCTCACTTGATTCCAAATCTAATTGTATTTAAAAAACTATGGTATTACTATACTGTCACAAATTAAATATGGGCAAAAGTGAAAACTACAATAGATAGCAAAACATTAATGATGATTAATTATACATTTTTCTAAACTACGGCATAATAAGATTTGTGGTGTATACTTGAATTTTTTGCAAGCAAATCAAATTATGTTAGGTTAAATATTTGAAATCATCATACGAGGGCTAGATCAAAACTAGCTCCCTGTCCCCACTTCGAATACCTAATTAACATAATGTATAGTTTCCTACTTATTTACATACTGTAAATGAAAACTTGGTGAACCAATCCATGAACGTTGGATGTCCTATACCTACATTTATCACCAAATCAGGGCCAGATAAATTAAGGGACTTCTACCAGTAGAAGATCCACGGTTCAGAATTTGATGAAATTTGGTGTGCAGGTCGATTTTACTATAAAAAACATGTGGTTAAATTTTGGTAAAGGTTTGGAGCCTCAAAAGAAAGTTATAAACATTTAAAGTTGCACAAATCCGTACATTTTGCTTTAACTCCTATTTGTATAAAAGTGACGGTTCAGAATTAACTCAAATTTTGTAGAACGTTAGTTAAACAACTAACAAATAATTTGAGTACTTGTAAAAAATGGTTTGGAGCTTATAAGCGTAGCGATAAACAAATAAAAGTTAAAAAATGTACACTTAACTTATGATAAGTAGAATTGCCTAATGTGAATGTAAAATCATTATTTGTTGTATATTGACTTATGCAATCTCTATTATTAATTATATCCCACAAATTTAAGAAATAAAAAGTCGACTTTGTTTTGACTAGCTACCTACCGGTAGAACTACCTTAAGTCCGGTGTGCCATAGCAAATTTCTACTTGGGAACTATTAGGAGTTAAGGTCTAAAGATTTTACATTGTTTTTACATTTACATAATTAAAAGACTTTTCATTATTTATTTAATTTTTGTTACTTACCATTATATGTAGTTAATTTGCAAGCAAATACTGTACTTGAATGTTTTAATTTAAAAGTATGTATTGAGTCCTTTTTTTTAATATATTTTGTCCCGATAACATGATATACTGGTTTATCCACCCGTTGAACCAGTACATAACTCATTTTGCTTATAGCCTTTATAGGCCGTTGTTAAACCTACGACAGATGGTTTTCTCGAGGTTATCTGTCGTAAAAATAGGTAGGGTTCGCTTTATACACATAAGAATTTTACACATTTTGATTGAACACGAATTTTTATATGAATCAAGTGGCGCGGTGGCGCCACGAAGGCGAGTTTGAAAAGCAGTTCTTTTTTATCTGTTATTTCGATGCAGAATATATCAAAGTCACCTAACCTTTTACATTTTAAAGTTAATTTTTTTAGAGATATTTTTACACATAGGTTTTTAAATTGAGCACAAAGATATAATTAATGTCAAATGTTCTACACAATATTATTGTGTACAATTATATATTTTTATTATTCTACACAACGTTATTGTGTACCATAACGTTGTGTACAATACTTAAAACTAATTATTTATTAAATAATTGTGTACAATAATATTGTATTAAATGTTGAATACTAAATATTTATTTATGTTTAATGAAGAAACCTATGTGTAAACAAAAATTCATATAAAAATTCCTGTTCTGTAAAAATGTGTAACACTCTTATGTGTATAAAGCGAACCCTACCTAAAAATACTCGAAAATCGTCATAAATGCAGGCAAATGTCGTAAAAATATATACTTATAATCTTTAAAGTGAACAAAAATTATCGCTAACGGGTTAAATAAACAACAAATTCTCCGGACGTAAAAAAATCTGTCGTAAATGACTATGTCAAAAGATAGTCAGTAGGAATAGATAGGAACGCGAATAAACGCAGTTCAACAATCGGTTCAGTATACACGTTGACGACGTGGCGCTGCAATCACTTAAGTTTGATTATACTGCCGTTTTGGCTGCCATAAAAACTGTTATCATAATGTATAACAATTAATCATTGACATTCAACTATACTGAAATCGAATAAATTTGCTATACACACTTACAACTTATTTTACGTATCATCCTGTCCGCGTAAATATCTAATTTCCTTATTTGTCCACACAGCCCTGTTGAAAATATTTACATGAAATTTTATGAAAAGATCTTTATTATAAATTTTATGTAAAATTTGACGTACAGTTTTATAATTTCATTGACACATGTGAAATTTTACATGTAAAAGTTCGAAATCTTTACATATAATTTTATATAAAATTTCATGTAAATATTTTCAACAGGGAAAACCTTATTATTTCATAAACGGTCCGCATAACTAATATCGCTTCCGATTTTGGATAGGCAGAGAAGAGAAAGGGGTTTTCTCTAAAGTGTCTCGAAAAATCAGAGGCACTTTGGATATAAAGAAAAGGGGGGGAGGTTCTCTCCAAAGTGTCTCGAAAAATCAGAAGCACTTTGGATAGAAAGAGGGAGAGTAAGGAAACTCTCTCCAAAGTACAAATGGCACCATGGGGAGTAAACAATCTTGACCTTGAGCTTGGCTTGGCTTAGCTTGACCCTCGCTTATCTCGGGCGATAACGTTCCCACGAGGGTGAAACTACTTTACCGTACTAGTGTCGTAATATACTATTATATCCTTAAATAAAAATCAATTTCAGAAAGCTTTTTTATCAATATGAATGTAAATACTATAAATAAACAAGATTTTCAATTAATGAGCAAACAATACCGTATTTTCAATAGAATTTTTAATAGTAATTAATTATTTATTTACAAAAGTTGTAATTAATCTATAAATTAAATACAAATAAATATGAAATATTTTTAAATCAAAACTAATTATTATTTAAATTTTGAACTTATTTTTGTAACAATTTTATATAGTTATTTACATTTATTTTTTTATTCATAATTACACTAATAATTTAGTTATGAGTTTTGTTGTATATTTTTATATTTTTCGAAGTTTTTGCTCATTATTGAATAATTTTAAATAGGTCGATAATTACAGTTCCGTCATTATACGTTTTCGAGATTATCTTGCGCTACTCCGTTATCTAAGTTTTATTAGTGCGTGATTCGTATGTGTTTGTAATACTCAACTTATGTGTGATTGATACATGGCACAAGGATGTAGCAAATGACTGTGACTCGAGGAATCTTTCCTCTTATTATAATTTAAGATAATGTTCGACATTTAGAGATAAAATTGGTATGTTCTTATTTTTATTGTTATTTTCTTCAAGACTGTACCGTATTGTTGTGATTATATTGATTGTATTATATTTTGTTAATAAAGACTTGAAGAGATTGGAAACCAAGCCAACGAAACGTCGTCGACATCTAATTGCTGAGTTTTTTATTTCTACAAGGGCTGACTCTTTCACTTTTGATTCCTAATTATTTATTAATTTCATTATTATTTTATTAAATACTTATCTAAATTATTAAATAAGTCAGTATTTTAAATATATTTCGATATAGTGTTCGCTTAGAGTATACACGTGAGTCATGCGAAGTGCGTTTGTTCTCGCGTGAGCTCGCCTCCTTGCACGAACTCGTCGTTAACCAGTAGATGGTGCGACGTATACCTTTTTGTATATTAACTGTATAGACTGTGTGAATTCACATATTACAACAAACACTTCTGTGGGATCCGTTCACTTAGCCTAATTGGCTTCTTCTTTGAAATTTGACACTTCCGTAAGTCCCTCTTCCATCAAAGTGATTAGGGCTTCAAAATGAAACTCGTGTGTG
This sequence comes from Nasonia giraulti, assembly GCA_016647725.1. Taxonomy (NCBI): domain Eukaryota; kingdom Metazoa; phylum Arthropoda; class Insecta; order Hymenoptera; family Pteromalidae; genus Nasonia; species Nasonia giraulti. The sequence goes on along the minus strand of QLYP01000136.1, from coordinate 81,525 downwards.
TGTATTTTTATATGGCGTAGGCAGAGCAAGCTCTGCACAAGTGGCCCTACGACACCGGATCCCCACAGGCACTATCGTTAAACAATACTTCCGTGGGGTCGAGAAGTTTGACATTCCGATACGTCCCCAATCCATCAAGGTGATTAAGGATTCAGGATCAAACTCATTTCACTCTTTATGCATCGTCCAGACATCTGCGTCCTGTAGCATCGTTCGGTCGTCTACTTTGTGGAACATCGGCCGGTCATCCTCTGGAGAAACTCAATCACGACGACTACGTTCCTATGCATCGGTTTGAGGAGCATTAAGAGATACTCAACCCTTGCTCCTACGTTCCTCTGCATCGGGCAGGGGAGTGAGACCTCAACTCTGTGACCTACGTTCTTCTGCATCGGTCCGAGGAGCGTTTCGTATCTAATACTTAGTGACCTTCGTCTAGCAACAGTTTTATTTGGCTGTTTCGCCTTGTCCTTCTCTTCTTTACTCTTCGTCATTCCTAACCTTCTTAAGAATGGTCCTTACGTAGCTATTTATTGCGCACCAACCATACTTTGACGTCAGCATAGCTGGCATTATTGACTTAGGTGTCACTCTAGTCTGAAGGTAATGCTCGAGTTCTTGTCGTTCCATTTCGTATCGCGATCACGACAGAAGACATGATGTGTATTTTTGTTGGCGTGTGTGTGTATGTTTTTTTATTTTATGTGGCGTAGGCATAGCAAGCTCTGCATAAGTGGTCCTCCGACACCGGAACTCCACAGGCACCATTGTTAAACAATACTTTCTTAGGGCCCGGTTATTAGCCTAGTTGGCTTCTTCTTTGAGGTTTGACACTTCTATACGTTCCCCATCCACTAAAGTGATAAGGAGTTCAGGGTCAACCTCGTCTTTTTCTTTATGCATTAACCCCGTCTACTTGTTTTTCCTTTTTCTTTGCCCTGTCCAGGGCGCGCCTAAATACAATGCAGTCGCCGAAGCCAGCTCCATGTTTACAGTCCTCTTCCCTTTTTCCATCCTCTTTGCAGAGAAAGCAGCTTGGTTCCATCTCAGCATGCGGTGATCGGCTCCTCCACATTTATAGCAGAGGGTCAACCTATCTGCTCTATTGCACTCATCCTTCCAGTGTCTGAAGCCTAGGCACTTGTGGCACCGCACAGCCTTTACACGCTCCCTGATCCTGCAACTTACAAGGCCCACACGGATGTGTCCTATTCCTAGGAGCTCCTCGACCTTTCTTTTGCCGAGTATCACCATAGCCATTCTAAGGCCTCCCGTATTAAGCCTTAATAGAGTCATTCTCCTACTATTGTCTGGCTTTCCGAAGACTTCCCCTATTGCTGCTTTCATTTTTTCCTCTATAGCTTCCGAGTATATGTCCCTTATTTCGATGGTGGCCTTCCTTATTTTCTTTTTCACCTGTCTGAGGTTCCTTTTTCACCTGTTTCCCAGCACTGCTTTTTCCACTTCCGCAGTAAACGTTGTCCTGTCAGACCCTCTTTCCAGTTTTAGGAGGACGTCTCTACTTCTGGTTTTATTAAAAATTTATTTTTGACACGGCAGATTCCCTACCTGAAAAATGGCGCGTGAACGGTCGGCAACGAGCCACGCGGTTTTGTTGTCAGAGTCGTCGCGCGTCTTAAAAATTCCCGGACCTGGTGAGCTCGCGGCCACGTTCCGCAAAGCAACAAGACGAACGACGTCGCAAGAGAGAGAAGTAGTTAATCAGAGAGAGATAGCGCGGCCCGGGCCGCCGATCGGAGCGCGGCTTTGCTACGGCCCGAGGAGTAGGAGAGGTAGCGAGCACGACTAGCGCGCCGGACCGGCAGTATCTCGTGAGCCCTCGTTGATGTAAGAGTTCTAACGTAGAGGTTCGTGAGCGTGAGAGACAAAGAGAGCGAAGTATTCGGTGTTTGGAGAAGTCTCACGGCTTTCCCAAGGAGCATCCCGGCAACCAGGGTAGCAATGAGGAAGATCTGGCGGAAGGACTGCCACGGCCCAGTCACCGGTGATCGAGTAAAAGAGAGGACGAAGCTGAAGACGACGAGACAGGAGGGACGCCCACGGACCAGCCAACGGCCCACCTTCAACGGGAGAGGACGAGAGAGAGAGAGAGAGAGAGAGACCAGTCGCGGAAGGCCAGCTTGCCTGGGAGGCAAGCGAGGTTTCCGGGCGTCGCGGAGGATAGATCCTGCGGCGACTGCGCGTGGTAAGTAGTTTTGTTGAGAAGAGATACGCAAGCGAGGAGGAGAGTAGAACGTGGCATCGAGAGTGCTTGTGTGAGAGGAAGAGAGAGAGGGACGAGTGTATGCGCGTGCAGCGCGGGTGCACGAGGAGATAGCCGTGCGTAGTGTGAAGCGTATGGCTTGGAAAGTGAGAAAGAGCGAGACAAAGGGGACATACGCCTACCGCACAAGATCGGCGTCCGTGGCATCGAGACTCAGCGCTTCGCAGCGCTGAGAAATTGGCCCCGCTCCTTGTGAGATTGAGAGACAAAGAAAGAGCGAGAGGGAAAAGAGATCGTCAGCGGGGCGACCAGCACTTATTGCGAGGTCAGCCACGCCGGATACCTCAAACAAAGGAACGCCGCGGCGTAGCGAGAAGCGAGCGAGAAAATCGGCGTGCGCGCGTGTGCTCGCCAACAAAGAAGAGAGGAGTGGGGGAAGAGAGGTCTTCGATGGTGCGATCTGACTAGGCCGTGCGCTGGGTTGGCTGCCCGCGAGACGCGAAGAAAGAAGAAAGTGCGACGCGCACTGGGATGGCGAGAGAGAGAGAGAGAGAGAGAGAGAGTGTCGCTTACGCCCGGCGTGGCTGAATTGCGCGAGAGGCAGAAGCCACCGCGTTGTAGGGAAGGATCGGGTGAAATATAGCGGAATTGTTGCAGAAATAAAGAGTAATCATTTCTATCCTTTCTTTCCACGTGCTTCCAAACGTACGGCGACTGCGGCGAATCCGCAACTTAATAAATAAATTCGGGCGCATTGAGGCACCAGGAGTGGCGCACCGGTGCTGGAAGGCACAGCGTCGCAGACTTCTGCATACGTCTTGTTTTGCTCCACTTTCACTAGTAGCCTTTCGGGCCGTTAGTTCTTGTTGGGCCTCTTGGAACTCTTGTAATCGAGTTCTCACGCTGCAATGCCACTTTTTTACGTCGTTATCTCTTTGCACCTCGCTTTTCTCCGCTCTTCTCTTCTGGGCTATTAGATGGGTTTCCTCTTGTTTCCGACACTGGTTAAGACCGTGGATTTCGCAATTTTTCGGGTTGACGAGGTGCTGTCCGTGCTCTTAGCGCTGGCAACGCTCGCCAAACTTTCCATACCGCTGGTTTTTAGTCGAAGAGATTCTCCTCCTAGTCAAAGCTCTGGCATCTTTAAAAGGTACAGTGAGACACTCGCTGATAAACACACGTGAAGGCGGCCATAACAAACTCAGTGCAAAGTAAGCCAAAATTGTTGCGCGCGCGCAACAATAAGAAGGCACACTCCGCCGTATCTCTGCTCCCTCTGCTAGTGTGCACTGAAAAACAACACAGCCGTTCCTGCTGTAGAATACGGAAATTTTAGCGAGTGTCGCTACCATATCAACTTTTCAGTAAAAACAGCGAGTGGCCACTGGTAGTTTTGGCAGGTTTTGGCAAGCTGCCTCTATCTCGAGGATATGTGGGTTATATATCACCTTTTAAAACATCAAAAATCTTGAGAAATTAATTTTTTTAATGAGCAGTAATGATCATTATTAAAGAGTAAAATACCTTGAATAACAACTATCAACTTATTATTATTACCATCCCATCATCGCATGCAGAATGACTATTAGCAAATAAGTTACATGAACATTTTTAATTTTGTTACTTATCAGTCCCATAATGGTCATTGCTTATAATTGCATCATAATGCTCATTAAAATTAATTTCTCAAGATTTTTGGTATTTTAAGAGGTGATAGGTAACCTAAATATCCTCGAGATAGAGTCAGCTTGCCGAGACCTACCAAAACTACCAGTGGCCACTTGCTCTTTTTACTGAAAAGTCGCCACGGTGGCGATACTTGTTAAAACTGCCGTTTTCTACAGCATAAACGGCTGTTTTTTTTCAGTGTGCGCACACTGGGTTGAGGAAGTAGCGAGACGGTCACTGACGATCCAAAAGTCGATCTTTGTATTGCCCTGCTTGCTCGGGCAGTTCGGGACGCTGACTCCCGTAGGAAACGAACTCCCTCCTGGAAAAGTGTTTGTGTGTGTATGCATCTGTGTGTGTTTCATTATTTTTTTTTTTTTTGCAATACCTTGAGAAAAAGTGCCATATTCTCCCCCGGCGCTGGAAATCAAATATAGTACTTCTACTCAAAATGTTGCAAAAAATAGCATATTGCCCTCGGGAGGTAAAATTGTAAGCCCATAGCAAGTGTAAATTGCCACCCGAGCTTTTAGCACTTGCTATGGATTTACCAGTTCTTTACCTCCCTCGTGGCATAATATACTATTGTGTCAATTTTGCAAAAAAAAAATGATATGATCTGTAATCTTATTAGAGCCTATTTCATTACAAAGTTATTTAGGATATGATTAGTTCTAAAAAGAAAAATATTTTAATTTACTAAACTTAGTTTTAATGCAGAAATAATTGTTATCTTGTTGATTATCTTGTTTATTACAGACATAGAATCGACTAATAATTACTTAAAAAAAGAAGAAATGTTGCCTACTTCACAAAATTTGCGCAAACTTATTCCTGTAGATTTTGATCTTAAGGTTTGAAAAATTTATTAAAAATATTTTACTAATAGTTAAACATAGAACTGTAATGTTAAGCAATATTTTTTGTAGTTAGATGAAGATGAAGAAGATGACGGAGACAATAATATTACTATTGACAGTAATGTGAGGAAGAACATAGTGATCCATAAAAGTAGTAAGTGTATAAGTAAACTACTGAGAAGTGTTGATAAATTCGAAAATGCGAATAGTCGGGATGATTCATGGAAATTACATGATGGGCTACAATTAACCAAACATGAATATCATAAATTTTGCGATGTTCAACTTGAATGTAAGAAACTTAATATTATATTTAAAAAAATACAAAAATATTCATACACGCTAATTTTCTCAGCATTTAGAAATACAAATTTTTGTTAAATTGTAACTAAATAAAAAATCTAAATAAATACTGCAAGACCGTAAACAGCTATGGCAGAAGATCGTATCTATTATCAAAAAAGTCAACCGTCAAAAAGGCGCGATTTGACCGACCAGGAGATGTTTTCACAAACGTACGAACATGGCAAGAAAGCGGTATTTGGGTGTACTCATGAGGTACACACACGTTTTTAAGTAAGAGATTATGGGTATGATTATTCAAAGTTATGACCTTTATTTACCGTAATCTTTCTGCGGAAAGATTACGGTAAATAAAGGTCATAACTTTGAATTATAATAATATAATTGTGATATGTATTTTTTTTTTTGACTAGTGCAAAATAAATCTATAAAACATTTTTAGCATGATTTAATTAATTTATAGCTCCTCAGGGAAGCATTTTTTAGATATAACATATAGATACTTTTTTGTAAAATTTTCTTAAATTTTCACTAAAAATACTTTCGAAGCCATATATATATATATATATATATATATATATATATATATATATATATGTGTGTTATACGTACCCTATAAGCCATTTAAACCTTAAAATCAGGATTTGAGAGGGTTCGATCATCCGAATCCTGACCAAAAAATTTCTGGAGATACCTTTTTTAGTCCCAAAGTACTTGTACAAGTGCCGTAATATCACAAGCATAAGCCTCTATGCTAAAAATCAATTTAGCAGTCTATAATGCTAAAATATGATTTAAATACCACTATATGCCTAACAACAATATGTTTATGTGCAACGCTCGCCACCAACAGATTTATAGAGTTAGTTTGCATAAAAAGAAAGTCATTTTTGCAATAAAAAGTTGATATTGCATGGGTATTCCTTACTAGAAATATGCATCTTTTTAATAACATATTAAAATGCAGTGTTCCGAAAATATATAATTGACAATTCATTGCTTGCACTGGATAATTAGCAAAGAAATCATAAAACTTTGATCTCTTGCATTACTAAGATAAATACACCATGCCATTTTGGAATAAAGTAATTTAAAAATCTGAAAAAATTCAGGGGCATTGGAAACACTTTTTAGAACATATTTACCGCGGGTTGCAGAAGAAAAAATGTTGGCTGGCTGATCTCACAGAGAATCATTCATATATATATATATATATATATATATATATATATATATATATATATAATAGATTTATTTAGCCCTAGTCAAAAAAAAATACATATCACTATTATATTATGCTTTGTCATAAAACAGATTTTTCACACAACGTGACGATAATAAGTACAAATAAATTTCGTTTTCGCTAATCTATAAAGCCAATACAATATACAATACATTTACAAGGTACAATACTGGACGATTTATCACATTTTTTTTACAAGTTATATCTCAGCTTACATTTGTCATTGAACGACACCACTATCGTCGCATTGACAGATGTGTCGGTGTATTGCCGTTTTAAACCGACTAAGTGACGAAAGGTTTCTCAAATTACAAGGGAGCGAGTTCCATAGACGCGCACCCCATGCACCGAATGACTTCAGTCCAGTGTCAGTACGCGAACCGGGAACTACCAGTTCCTTGGGGTCCCTAGAAGAGGTTCTACACTGGTTTCTGTCAAAAAGGGCAGCGAGATACGGAGGCTGTCCCATGACAACTGCTTTGTCAAGCAGTACCGCCGCAAAATGCTCCCTTCATGCCTCGACCGAAACTCAGCCTATCCATTTCCTATATGGGGAGATATGCTCGCGCCTTTTAGTACCATAGATGTATCTCACACATGAGTTCTGCAATCTTTGAAGTCGGGTGTTCAGTTCACCTGATACGTCAAGGTAGACAAGAGAGCAGTAATCCAAGTACGAGATGACAAGAGCGCTAGCCAGCTTACGCAGTGTCTCGGTGGTACAGGATCTGAAAGACCTAAATCCATAAAGAGCTCTATCCACTTGCGGTTTCCACGTTAATTTTGAATCCATTATAATACCACACACACACACACACATATATATATATATATATATATATATATATATATATATATATATATATATATAT
>QLYP01000136.1:51691-69316 GCA_016647725.1 Nasonia giraulti | reverse complement strand
TGAAAATTAGCCGATAAAAAAAAATACGTGTCTCTTATTTTTTTATGTTCTACAACATATATGAAAATCATCAAAATCGGTGAGTTCGGGTTGGGTACCTTTCCTTGTAAGTGAGTTTAGCCGTCCCCCTTAACCTTCTGGGGCCAGCGTCGACCACCGGGGCTTTCACTCGATCGGAATCGACGGCGCACAGTGGGGCTAAATGCCCTAAAATGGTACAAATTCGTGATTAGATAGGCTATGCACGGGAAATAATTTTTTTTTGTGAAAATGATCTCTGTGTAATTTATTTGAAGATAGGATACCACTTTTTTACCCCCGAGGGCAGCGAAAAAAAAATTATATTACGCGAAGTTGAAGAATATTACAAATATTTGTAGAGAATCGCTCATACAATCATATGTCTCTGTGTTAAAAAGTCTAAAACTATATAAATAATCGATGATCTCACGTGCAAAACAATATCCCATTAAAATTTCAAATGATTTGACCATTTATTTATTCAATAATAAATCGAAAACTGAAAAAAATGAGTTTTTTTTTGTGTCTCGATTATGGACGTAATAAGTCCTTATTGCACTTGAGATTTTGGGAAAAAGTAGATAGCTTATGTGTTTTGGCTAAGTTCATTGTGCAGCTTTCAAACCTCTATGGTTCTTAAGATATCAAGGTTTCAATTTTTTTTTGAAAATTTTTTAATTCCTTATATCTCTAAAACAATGTGGTCAAATGGTTTAAAATTATATTTGGTGATTAACCATAAAAAAAGCTATCTGCTGTTAATATTTTGAACGATTTCGTCAAGCTTCTCAAGTAAAAAGCTAAAATGTAAAAACCGATTTTTCTCAAAACTTTTGCTTCTCTTACTGAGGTGTCGTTGCACGTCGTTAAAGTCCTTCCCTATGAATTCACGTCATACTGATATATATATATATATATATATATATATATATATATATATATATATTTATATATATTTTTGTAAAAAAATTGACGACAGCGTTCATATTCTATAATAAAAAAAAACAGTATGGTCTGCAATCTTTTAGACAATGAACCATCCCAAACATATATTGAATTATGTATCAAAAATCGCCTCATAATACATTAGCAGGCAGATTATACTGTATATTAAGTAGTATATTAGATAGATAGATAGATATTTGAAATTACACGCCGTGTAATAATGGGTCGATTTGAGTCACAAGTATCGTATACTATTTTATAGCATCTGCCTGCCCTAAGTCCGCTATATCACAAGTATCCGTGACATAAACAGTCCTGTACTGCACCGTGCGGTTAGCGTCCAAGCGTAGCGAGGACAATAAAGGACTGTTTAGGTCACGGATAGGCGGGACTCAAACGCGGACTTAGGTAACGCAGTGCTATAAATAATATTTCATTTATTAGACCTACAAATTTAGTTGGAGGAAGCTACGTGCCAATGAATTGGCAGCAGTTTTTTATATTATGTAATAAAATTGTTCACCTTATATTATCAAATAACAGCAGATAATTCAATAACCTATCACGTGATTTATCGTGTGATAAATCGCGTGATTTTTCTGGCTAGAGAACCGTTCTGCGGTCTCCATCGAGTATTTAAGATTGGAAATTCTTTTCAACCGTTGGCAGCTCTTTTATATAAGCATCAATAATTTATTTTTTAATGGTAATTGACATTTAACAACCCTGGGAATTATCGAGGAGTTGACTTAACAATAGATAAATTTTCTGGGACCGTGCGACAGACGCAGCGAAAATTAATACAAAATTTTCTGGGAACCGCGTAGAAATAAGGACAAATTCTCCTTGTAGCTTTACTATTGTGCGATTTTAATTCCCGCAAACCCATTACAATATCAAATTCGATGTAAAAATCGTAACATCAAAATTCAATCAAAAAAAGTTTTTCATTTTTATTTTAAAAACTAGTCGTTAAAATAACTCAACATTTTTACAGCAAGTAGATATTATCGTTTTCTGTTATTATGATTTTTTAAAACGTTCGACTGTTTAGTTTTAGAGACATAAATTGTTTTTAAAAAATTACCTTCTTTATTATATTGAATGAAACAGTCAATTTGGAAAATCTTCCGGGAAAATGTAGACAATTTTCTGCTCTTATAGGTACACTATTGTTAAATATATTGCATAAATCATATCATCAAAAAAAGCAAAAATATTTTTTCAAAAATCTAAAAATGGTAATATTGCTATAAAATGATGAGAATCATAAAAAAATTTTCCTGAATTCAGAATCAGAAGACATATATGCTTGTCAAATTATATTAGGCGGAAGCAAAAAATAACTTGGTAGGTTAAAATCCCTTTAGTAGGAGCTAAGATACAGGTGTATACGAACGAACACACATATGCATCCGCACGGACATTTAAAAAAAAAAACACTTTTTTTCGACTAATAATGCATAAAACATACTTTCTACATCTTTTTGCACAAACTCAAAAAATGACTATTGCTAATCTGCCTAGTAAAAAAGCAAAATAGGGATACTATGATACTTTGAAGGATTTTTGCATCCTTCCTAAAAAGCTTTGTTATAGTAATTTTTTGTAATACAAGATTTTAAATAAGACCTTAGCTGAGATCTCATTTAAAATAAATCTTTACGATCATAAGAAAGGCAATTTATAAAATTTAGGGTTAAAAAAATACTTAATATCATGTTTTTTATTACAGCTTATGACTTAGCAACACAATGCCCATCGAGACAAGTATCAGCCCGGAAACACAGAGACGAATTTCAAATTATTAGCAAATATTCTAAAGATGATCCTGATAATGAATATCAGGAAGATTCTAGAAAAAATTGTTTAAAATTTCAATCTTCAAATGTTCAATTCACTTTGAAAAAGAAACCTGTACCAAAACCAAGAAATACCATCGAAAAAGGCAAGACATCTTCATCAGATGAAAAATCAAATGAAAAGGTAATAATCTACTATTATATTGAGGTGCTTAATGTACCAGTGTCTCGTAAAGCCATTCACATATTTTCTCAACAACTGGCATATTTTATTTTTTTATTATTATTTATATATCATAGCGCATTATTTACATGTTGCCCATATATATTTAAAATAGGAGATATTTTATTTGTTTATTATTATTTATAATTCAAAGCGCACTATTTACATGTTGCCCATATATATAAATATATATATATATATATATATATTGGAACGACTAAAATTCCATTTCAATACGTTTTGATTTTTTTTTTTTGATAAATTATCCGTTTCACGGTCAGAGTACGATTTTGCCCAGGGCATCACATAAGATAGCTACGTGCATGGCCCTCTCACGCAATCTTAACACGTAAATACAAATTCGTTTCTCGCGCTGCTTCATATGCCCGAGCCGCCGAAATTCCTCCTAGCCAAGAAGCAGTGTCGCAGCGCGCGGTACACATCTTTTTCGACTCTCAAACACGGCACACTGAAGCTAATTGTCTAAAACGCAATTCACTGTCAAGGTCCCCGGAGCAATCCAGACATCTCAACGAGGCATTTCTGTTACCCGAAAAAGCCATGGCGAGAAAGGCAGTCTCTACTTTAAGTGTTTTTTTTTTTGTAAGTGTAGTGCAGTGTTTCAACAACCACTGTAAATATTTATGTGTGTGACGTGCAGTGCTAATATTAAGCTACTAACACTGGCCGGAGGAATAAGCCATTGTGCTAAGCTTCATGCGTCCACTTTAATTGTGCGTACAGAGGTATAGCTACGGCGAAGCTCTGGCACAGTAAATATAGGCATTACTAACTCGAACGCTTAGTTACTGAACTGTGTTGTTTCAATTCTCTAGACCGTGTCGGATTAATAACTAAGTGTATACATTCTTTCTATGTTCTATTATATATGAAATAGGAGATGATTTTTTTTTATTTTTATTTATTTATTCATCCAAAGTAATAAATACATGTTATACTTAACCCCAAGATATACTTGGTATATCTGGGTTAACTGACATGCTATAGAGGTAGACACAGCTACCTATACATAGGTCTGGTATATATACTTAATAAAATGATCTTACAAAACTAACTTACAAACTAAAAAACTAACAATTTGTTTATTATTAATTTATATATATATATATATATATATATATATATATATATATATATATATATATATATATATACTTCTAACATTATATTAAAGTATACTTAAGGTATCTGTGTGCCGTGAATCCGTTCACATCTTTTATCAATAACTGACTTATTTTATTAGTTTATCATTAATTTAATAATTCATGATATACGATATTTTTCGTATATATCTAATTTAAATCATCATTATTTTTACTTTTATCCTCAAAACATGAATTTTTTTAAAGTAAAATGGATTTTTTTTTAACGTTACCCTGGATAATGCTACATATAATCGACCATGACTGAAAACTGGACTTTGTAAATAGACACCAACTTTGTTAAATGTTTGATGACCTTGTGATTTGTTGATTGTCATGACTTATCCTTATCGTACTGGAAACTGTCATCTTGTCATGTCAAAAGGAATTTCTTCTTTTGAAGAAATCAAATAAATCGGTGGTATTAAAAAAACTTTACCAAATTGTTTACCGCTAATTATTTCTGCTTGTATACAGAATTGCATCATTTTCCTTACTATTAATCGAGTACCATTACAAAGCCCATAATTTACATTTGAATTTCTCAACAAAATAATTACAGGACCTACTTTTAAACATAACTTATAAGGTGGTAGGCCATTTGGCGTAAGTGAATTAAATAATTCTATTGTTAGCATTTCTTTATTATCATTTTCGCATGAATCTACACTTGGATACTCTCTTACATCGCCTTGCATCATATTTAAAATGTTATTATAATTTTTTAGTACATCATTGTTTTTTGGCGCTAAAATTACACTTTCGCCAAGTTTATTGGCATTATTATTATCACAGCAATCTCCATAAATTTCCACAATTATATCACTAGTTGATAATGATTCTGTTAGAAGTAAAGTTATATCATTGTCCATTTCAAATTTGATGGAATATCATCTCCAATTTTCAATAGCCATTGTTTAAACTTTTTTATATTTTTCAGATTTTTTCTATATATTGAATTGGGAGTAATGTTGCACATTAAATCTTCATTTATATTTAATATGGTAATTTAAAAATTATATGTTTAGTTCTTTTATTTATTAATAAATTTCCTGCTGTACCCAGTCCATGCTACAGGTAAAACACTTATTTTTTCTTTATATTATCGAGAGGGATTACTCGCTCTTTTTATTTCCGCACGGTTGTCCCTCGATGATGCTGAAGTCGGCGACGGACGTTAGCCGCCGGTGCAATGCCGACTCCGTACTATGCAGCCGGGTTGCCTCGGTGTACAACTGCGCGGCGTGCAAAGCTCGCCGCGCTTTCTTCGCGTATAGAGTCTCCGGCCAGGCGCGCGCTCTGTAGCCGCGCCGCGATGTAACCGGCTTTAGTCTACCGGGTTCGTCGGAAGGACGCAACGGAATATGGAATGATGTACACTTATGCATTCGTGTACAATTGAAAGATGGCTATATTCTTCAAGATGTTGATACAATAGATCGCGCGTCGCGAGAGGACGAGTTCGCATTCGCGGCACGTACTTGAGACGAGCCGACAACTCGGTAGCAGCGAGTCTCGACCTCGGCGTCTGCATCCGATTTGGTGGTTTATAAATCACGCAATAGCTAAGGTGACGAACTTACAGTTTCGACGCGCGCATTGGTTTCTCGGTCGCCGCGTATGCGTCGGCTGTCGACGGGGAAAAGTCCTGGGTGTCCGGGAGGTGTCCCTCCGGCTGAAGCAATGACGTGCTGGGGTACCCCGGGTGCTCAAGGTGATGGTGGCTCGGGTGTGCTCCTCCAGCGGATAGTCTCTGGTCGTCGATGCTCTCTCACGTCTCGTAGATACGGGTAATCGCGGGTGGTATACCGGTAAAAGGTCTCGCACGTCTTCACTGTACTCGCGCTTTTTCCTATCTGTCCTCGCGCGCCGAGTTCGCGCGCGCTTCCCGAGTGTCGCCGAGCCGGCAACGTCGCACCACGCATGAAATGGTCGCGCGACGCGGCGAGCGCGCGAAATACGAATTCGCGTTCGCTCGTCACAAAACATATATTCTATCAAATATCAAATTGCAAATATAATCATATGGTAAATCATATGATTATTTCAAACCGATTTAATATATAATTTAACACGTAATTATGCATATAATAATATACGTGAAAAAACATGTGATAAAACACGTAAAAAAAGGTAATAAAACACGTGAATAAGCAAAATTTTGCATGTAAAAATTTTACAATATTACACGTGAAAAAACATGTGTCAAAATACGCAATTTTGCAAAATAACATGAATCCAAATATTAATAATATTTATTTTCTATTTTTTGATCATTAAAAATTATAATTATCTTAATTATTATTGTATAACGGTGCTTACTACCGTGTATAAAGGATCAGTAACGAGTATACTGATCTAAAGAGTATCGAGAGGAATTGATGCAGCAGCTCGTTGCAGGCTTCTTGAAGGCTATACGAAGCCTGGCCCATAGCGCAGTATGCTGTACGTGCTCGTCCTTGAGCACGTGAGCCCGCGGAGGCGTCGTGAATGCTTATGCTGCGTAGCTTAATCGCGGATGAAGTAAACGCATATTCGAGAGGGGTGAACGCGGGGAAAAGGCAGAGAGTCAGGCGTGAAATCACAAAGAGCAGGTGGAGTTTATAATTATGTTCGTGTATTGTAAAACCAGCCAAATACAGTTGTGGCACAAGGTAAGAGAGAGACAAAGCAAAGCCTAATGCAGAGAGAGAGAGAGAGAGAGAGAGAGAGATCAGCCATCGAGCAGGTACTTACATTCGCTTCCGTGCTGTCTCGCTTGGATGCCTCGTGGCTCGTCTTGAACGGTTCAAGCGGATGACCGGGGCCCTCACTGGGCAGCAGAGTAGATGCCTCGTGGCCTTGAGTGTGCGTCCGCCTACGGCGGGAAGACGAGCGGCAGTAGTTGCTCAGCTCGTAACGGACACGCAGCGTGAACTTGCGCTCAGAGTGATAATATCGGCGACACACCAGGACACGGCTTGCTAGAGGCAATCTTGCTGGTTTCGCGCACGCAAAATTCACGAGGGTTCCCGACACAACGAAGAAAGCGAAAACGTTCGACTGTACTCTTCGGCGGAACGAATCGAAGTTCTCTCACGCGGGACGCGGCGGCGAGACCAGCGTGGGCTTTCTCCCACTCTCCCTCTCGCGGCTCTCTCTCTCTCTCTCTCTCTCTCTCTCTCTCTCTGTGTTCGCACGCTGGGTCTTCTCTCACTTACCTTGCTGCTGAAAGAATGTACATAATATATATTTATACATATGCATATATATATATATATGCGTTGTACTGAGGGAGAGAGACATAACGAGAGTACGATAGTCAGCTCGTTATAATTGTCATGAATATTAGATTGTTATAAAATCTAATTGTGATAGATGATCTAGTATAATAATAAAATAACGCTTTTTTCTATACTTTTTATACAGATTTATTTTACAAAACTTTTTTTCTTAATTGTAAATACCTTTGTACAAAATATTTATGTATAACATACTATATACATTTAAAAGCGTTGGTGATTCAATAATTAATAAAAAAACAAGTTTGGTGTCGCTATTATATATAATTTTTTTTCGTATTTGTATAAAAATTGCAATCCTATAAATTTGACTACTTTTCACTGATAATATTTCATCATTAATACTTATTAATTAATTGATAAAGAATTATTTTACATTTTATTTCAACGTCCCTATTGATAAATCTCAGGTGAGATCTCATGACAACATCTCATCTGACTACGTGCGTGAGTTCCGTAGCTGAAAAAATTCAAAGTTAGTTACTCTTAAGACCGTGTTTTTTATGCATTTTTTTATGCAGACAATTTTGAATCGTTCTACGTATTTACAACGTATGTACATTTCGAAAGTTTTTATTAATAAAAAATTTACTTATAATGAACTATGTATCTAATTTTTATACAAATATTTTACAAATTGTGTAGAAACGTGCTACTATAACAATTTTTACTCAACTGCTTTGGTTCACACTTTTGCAGTGGACTCTATGGCTGTGGCGGCTTAAAAAATCACATGAGTACTGATATAAAAACCATATATCCATTAGGAAAGATAAAAACAACTTGATTTATTGTTTTATTAAGTTAAAACAAGCCTATATAAAAAATTTCAGTCCTTCAACTGTGATAGGTTTCGAGTAACTTCAAAAACAATATTCTTGATCAACTCCGTGTAAATGTTTTACAATTTGTTTTCGGTGTTTCTCGAAAACTATCAGAGCTATAGAGCTGAATATTGATATGTAAGGTTGTTTAAAAACTAAACAATAAATCAAGTGGTTGTTATTTTAACAAATAGATTTATCTTTCACATATTAGTACGCATATGATTTTTTTGAGCCGCCACAGTCATAGGGTCCACTGCGTAAGTGCGAACCAAAGCAGTTAAGTAAAAACTGTTATGGTAGACTGTTTCGACACTATGTGTATATTTGTGTAAATATTAGATGCATAATTCACTATAGTGCATATTAAACCATAATATCAAATATTCAGTATATTACCTTTGAACAGATCTTACACTGACATGTGATTATTTTTATAGAATCACGTAACTGGTTATAAATGACACATAGTGATCGCCTGTCTTTTGTAATAGAAGATAAGTATAATTTATTTTGAGCTTAGAATACATTTTTAACGTCAATTTCCAATTGAATCTTGATTGAATTTATAATTTTTCTGATTTTTAAAATAAATTTATAGAGTAACAGACGTGGTGCACTAAGTAATCAGAGTAAAATCAAAAATTTATTGTACTAATATTACATGAGAATCAACGCAGAATTATTCACTAATCTCAACGTGTAATGAAACAGTACAAACATTTTTTAACCTTATAACTTGAGGGCCTTTCCCGAAAAGAGCATCAAATCTAGCTCCAAAACTTGCGAAGGCAAGTGTATTATTATATTGTTTATTATTATTTAAAAAGTATTATTATTACTTTGGTCAGTATTTTCGGAAACTAATTCTTTTAAACTTTAAGGATAAGTGATATTGTCAGATAATACAACGTTTCCTCTATTGCAACAATTAGAAAGCTGTTTATCACATGATATTTCAAATTTAAAATGTTTAGCATTACAGAATTCACATATTTCACTTATGCTACTGTAATGTCCCACGTTTATACTCTTAAATTATATATTTGTACATCCTGCGAACCAGCAACCGTGTGAGCACGTAGAGAGTGCATACGGATCGCAGGTGCATCCGACTGCGACATTGCACAACTGAGCTACGAAAATCGGTGCGAGTGCTCTGACTTCTGTCTCACTCCTCGTGCGCGTGAAAGACAACTATAAGGCGTACGCGTCGATCCTTTGTGGCGAATGCTGATTGGACTACCACGATCTTTTTCATCTAAATTTCATAACTGCATGAATCGGTACCGAGACTTTAAAAACCTCGGAGCTGATACACGCAGCGCCTTTTTGCGTAGTGACTTACTGTTATGTCATAAGCTATTGAAAGCTGTCACCGGACAGTAACTCTACGGGTTATTTTGCTTTCATAAGCACCGACGAGGACAAATCTTCAGAGCGCGAAGCTGAGCGCCGTCGGTGCTTGACTACCTTCGCGATCTGTTTAATAGAACGGCCTCCAGTAGCCGCCAGAAAATCTTTCGAAATTGCACTGTTTTCGTTACACGCACTGATTTTAGGTAAACTTTTTAACGTTGATTCCGTAAACTTCCGAGAAATTTGTGGTAAAGACGTCTCTCTAGTTGTAATGTCGTTATCGCGAATATGGTGGCCGAATTGAGTCTCTAATTATGAGAGAGAAAGAGAGAAGTAATAGAGGCATGCAGCCTATTTAATTAAAAACACTTAGCTTTTCCTTTATCTCTGCAATGGGCCTGCTCTGCTTCCAACGGGTTCTCTCAGCGGCTTTAGCTAAGCTTTCGAAGCGGATGGTTTCGATTTGAACGGGTCGACAGGGATCAGGAGCTTTCGGGTTAATTATTCACTCGCAATTTAAATTTTAATGCAGTTTATTCAATTTGCCACAGAATTTAGATAACGCTCGCTCGCAACTATCAAAAACTTTTGAATTATTTATCGAAAACAAGGAACCACAATATAAACGTTCTACGACTGCAAATTATTCAAATTTAAATGACGAACAACAACGTAAGTATGCTAGTTCGATAAAGTGAAAATTTTATAAGTGTTGCAAGACCAAAATTTTTCTAAGTTTCAAATGATAAAAAAAATATTCCAAGTTCCCGTACTGTCAAAAATATTCGAAGTTCCAAGACGTTATACCGGACCGGGCTCGGGCAGAGCTTTCGCGTGGCAACGATTTTTGAAGCAGACTAACGATGTGAGGACCTGTTGCTGGGCTCTTTTATGCTCTCGTAAGAGAGGCGATCTCCGATTTTCGTCTCCTCGGCGGGGTGGGTGTTTGGCCAATTAGGACTATGCACGTGACGTTGTAGAGAGGGCCAATCATAAAACCAGAGTAAAAATCCTCTTCTCTAGTACATCGTGTCCCCTCGTGCTCTTCTCCTGTCAAACTCGCCTACCATTTACCTTCTTTATTTGCAGACTTATAGAAGCTTTCTCTGTGCATTTTGAGACGGCTTGCGCGGTGTCCTCTTTGGCGGCTCCTCGAGCTTCCAGCGCGCGGGATTTATGTGTCACTTGCCTATAGCGTTGCGCGTTTCGCGGTGTCTCTTCATTGCACGTGTATCGCTTGCGGGTATGCGCGGTCCATGATGTACAGTAGGCTTCTTGTTTTATTTTTCTCTCTACTTCCGTCTGTTGTGTTCCCGCCGTGGAGCCGAGATGTGTACGTGCATATCGGTGTGCTTCGCTTAGCTTTGTGCCTCCGCTGTAGGACTGCAATGTGTTCGTGCATATCGGTGTGCTTCGCTGGACCTCTTGCCGTAGTCTCGTAAGGTGTGCGTGCATATTGGTGTGCCTCGCTTAGCTTTGAGCCTTCACTGTAGAACTGTAATGTATGTGTGCGTATCGGTGTGCTTCGCTTCGCCTCTTGCCGTAGAGTCGTACTATGCGTATACATCTCGGTGTTCTATTTTATCATAACTGATTTTACTTCAAGTTTGCTATATCTTAGTATATACTGCATTCTAGTAGGAAGGGTATCAATGGATTTACTTTATAATAACTAATCTTATTAGTTTTTAGTATTTCAAGAATGCGAAAGAAAGTGAGCATTTCACAATTCTCACTGGCAGCTACAACTGATTCTAAGGTGAAGCGGCGGTGTTTGCTAGTGTTAGTGTTTGGAGCGTGCTAAATCCATCCAACACCTTGGGAGCGTGCTAAATCCGTCCCTTGGCATAGCACCGGAGAGTCCTTTAAATACAGATCAATGCCACAGAGAGAAGTACAAGCTAAGGTCCGTCGAGTGGAATCTTCGGCGTTAGCAAGAGCAGTTGACCATCCCTATTTTAAATTGCCACGTGAACACGTGTAGATAATACAGTCAGCATCTGCCACAAAGGGTGATTAAAACCATCTAGAGTGCGCAGGATATTAATAATAGTAAGTTATTAAGATAAATCATAAGTACTTTACAATTAATAAATAAATAAGACTAAACTTACTAAATACAACTGTAAAACGACAACATCCTAAGCTAAATATAGCGAATTTCCGTCAACTCTGTAAACTGAACGTCTGTGAAGTGCTCTGGGCCAATAAAAACATAACAATCAATATAACTAAAACCCTTGTGTATTAAATTAATAATAATAACTAAACCTCAATCAGAACAAATAAATTCGAATCAGCTTCGCAGTCACCACGTGCAGGTAAGAATACTTTACTTGTAGACTAACCATCAGCATCCATACACGAAACGAGTTGAGCGGACATAATGTAGAGTCCGCAGGACACCGAAGTGCCACAAGCGACTTGCCTGCTACGAAAGTAAGTACAACGGACACTCACAAGTCCGCCAAACGCAGTCTAGGATAGAATACCGTCCGCACGCAAAAAACGCGTCTGCGCAGACTAGCAGCGCGCGACATCCTCAATTCCACAGTCCGCGTGTAACTTTAGTAACAGAACAGGCTCTCGAGCCGAAGGCTAGTTCTCGCGAATAAATAAGTATTTGTAAGACTCGCGCAGCCCGTCCTACTATCTAGTACGGTCTTTACACTACCTAAATCATTCTCCATAATTGCTGATTCATCAAAATCGAAATCAAACATGGCATCCAATTTTGTTATTGAAATTTCTAAAAGCGTAACCATTTGATTTTTTGCAGTTATTATTATAATCTTATTACTTTTTCTTACCTCTTCCTCTGGCCTATTTTTTAAAAAAGAAATTAAATGCATAGTCGTAGATAGTATACAAATGCTACTCATGATTTTTTATCTTTCGAAGAAAGGCGCTGTTTAGATAAATTTGTCTACACAGCCACGAATCGAGATTTGCGATCACGATTTTCATACAATTTGAGGGAAAGCTAAAATTGTTTTCAATTTTTTATATATTAAAATCATTAATATTTTAGAATCAGAAAGTTCTGTACAACTTTTTTTGAGGATTAAAAAATTATATTTTTCAATCGAGAATGATGTTTGTGCACGAGTGGGAGTCGAGGGCGCCGTAGGTGCCCGAGACGGACACTAATGCTCAAATCATCATCCGAGCAAACATTGGTTATTTACAAAAATTATTGATAAAAATATATAAAAAATATGTGTTTAATGAATATTGATATGAAGAAATCAATTTATCATTAAACAAGATTTTAAATAAATTATGAATATTCGAATTTTTGTTGCCTTTGAAGTAAGCTTTTTAATGTATAGATACTAAAAAATTCAGAAATTTGTATTAATGTATCAATTGTTGTGATACGGTGTCGAATAAATTAAAGTACATAGTTTATAATTCCCACGTAACTAGCAATAATTAACAAAAGCACTTTTTCCAAGTTTTAATATTTAAAAATAAATTTAAGATAAAACACGTTCTTCTAGTCAATTAGCTCCAAAAAAGGATTTAGAAAAAAAAACACAATTTGCTGACATTCTTAGGAAGATAAATGCTAAAATGGTCCGCGATGTGTTAAACGCGAACTCGTGAGATTCGTGACCCGAGGTTAGTGATCAGGAGATAAGCGCAGTCGAAGAATAAGGATTGTCTTCTATCCACCCAGTAATATCTGTTGAGTGGACAAAAGGCTTCCGTATCCTCTGAAGTGGAAGACCCACCAGAGGAGAGCTGTTTGTCTGTTGGAGGAGATGAGTAGTGTATATTCACTACGCATATCCTGCACACTTAGGTAAACCACGCAGCTTTTAGACTGATGTGTGAGATACTACCATCTCACCACGAGTCTCTGACCAGATAGCCCCACCTAAGAACAGGGTACTACCATTCTAAACCGGTGACACATCTAAAGGAGGGATAGGAGTGGATGATACTAATTATTAAAGGGTTTGAGTCATTGTAATAATATGTTTACAAATGATATTCGTTTATTCACTTGATTGTTGTTTATATGCGATTCTGGATCTCAGAGCCTATAGGAGAGGGAGTGGACTGCACGCATATTCTTCGAGAGCATGAGGCTCATGAACTACTGGGTATAGTGGAAATCGGAGCAAGAAGCGAGAGCTATTATTCGCTAGTTGCTCAGTTGAGAGCCAAATCATTAATGCTCGCTGCTGGCTCCGGGGCTCCTTATATACTTATGTCGGTCCCTCTCTCCTGGGTTGTATGCTCGCACACCATCTATCAGCGCATAGGTAGACTATTTACATTTGGCTACTAGCGCCACTCAGTCGGTAACTTGCCTACTCCAAGCAAGTTATCTGTTGCTGCTCTCTTATCGTCCAAGCGGGGTCTGCCGTCTCAACGCAGATCCCAAACTAGAGGCACTTGGGAATAGCGATAACAAAATACTCAAGACGGCGGCGGGGGATCTACTACTGGAACCTTGGCACTTCAAAGAAGTAAAGACAAGTAAGCTTCAAGATGCGGTCAGAGAGGTACTCGAGGACGGGGCCACAATAAAGGCACTCCAGCATAACTTGGTCTTTGAAACAAAGGATCTTGATATGCTCACTTCTGGGCAAAATATCTTAGACGCCCTGCATAAGGAGTTCACGTAATGTAATAAACTTTTAGACGAGACTGCGATAAAAACGGTGCAAAAAACCTACGGAGACACGCAAACTCATAGAAAAAGATCAAGTTGAGTTAGGTAAATTAAAGAATAAGACAAATAAAATAAGAGAGATTACCGTTTAGATGCAATAAATGCCTGGGCTTTTGGCATATTGCTAAAATGTGTACAAGCACGCAAGACCGAAGTCAATGATGCTTTAAATGCGGTAAATCGGGGCATACAGCGAAAAGCTGCATCAACAAGCCAAGCTATATTCTTTGCCATAGAGAATATGGAGTAAAAGAAAGTGACCATGCTACGAGTAGTTACGCATGCCCAGCCTACCAAGCAGCATTAAAAGTAGGGAAAAAAAGAATATTAGGATATTACAACTTAATCTTATTCACTGTGAAGTTGCTAAGAACCTCATTTACCAGTATGTTCATGAATAGAAGGTCGACGTAACCTTTGTGCGCAAGCAATGCAGAAACCTGAAAGAGTCAGCATGGGAATCTGACGTTTATCTTTAAAAAATAAGTCAAATCATCGTCAGTATGAAACTTTAATTAATGATAAGGACAAGGATAAAAAGAATTGTATAAAAAGGATGTATACAATCAATATTTTGTGTAACTTTATCTGTGCAGCTTGTTTAACAATGTATATTTCACAATAAAAATAAAAGGGGCACACATTTTGACTAGTGTACTGCCAGTAGAACCTCCTTAAGATATTATGCAGTATTATGTAATGCCAAAACCTTACGATTCATAGCATCAAATCACAATGGTGATGTACATTGTTTAGAAAATAAAATACTTTCAAAACTAGTATAAAAGACAAACACTGCGCACCTATATAGATATACTGATAACATTAAATAATAACTATAAAATCTTTTGTCTTGAAAAAAGGGTTGTTTACCTGACCCAAAATTTGCTACATAAACTCTATTTTACATCATGAGCTACTTTTTCTAAAATTATCTAAGAAAACTCGCCTTACTCTATTGTGAAATAAGTTTCGTCGCCGCTGCCGCCGCCACAGACGCTTCCGGTTCAAGAATGTTGTGGTTATCGAGCCATTGAAATACTTTTCCCTCTCTTTCTATTCGGAAGAGGCTCTATTTCGCAGCGAAGCCCAAACTTGATAGTCGACTCTATGCTGTATATTCTCTCCTGCTCTCCCGTTTACGACTGAATAACCAGTCAACAAACACGTCGCATCTTGTACATGACTCTGCATCTGCATTTCTAGCCTTGTTTCTCTCTCTCTCTCTCTCTCACTCTCTCAGTTCTCTCCAGATGCTCTCAACGAACACTTCAGTTCCATCTCAAATGACCCTCAAGCTCCATCTGTCGAGGAGTATCTGCGAACCCTCGAGAGTCTAGACCTCCCTGAACACTTCATCTTCAGGGCTATCACAGAATCGGACGTGTTAGCTGCAGTTTCACATTTCAATACCCAGGCCAGGGGAAGCGATGGCATCCCACAGGTTCTAAACTCTAAAGCACTACCAATACTCACTCCTTTAATCTGTCAAATTTTCAACCTGTCTTTGAGTGAGGCATGCTTTCCCTCTGCCTGGAAATCATCGCTCGTAAGAGCATTAAACAAGATCAACTCTCCTACAGCTGTAACTGACTACCGACCGATTTCCCTACTTTGCTTTCTATCCAAGGCGCTGGAGTGGCTGGTGCACAATCAAATCTCTGAATACCTTGAAACTAGACTCTATCTTGATAATTTCCAAACTGGTTTTCGCACTGGCCACAGCACGCAGTCCGGCTTGATTAAGCTGACTGATGATGTCAGGCTTGGAATAGACAGGAAGAAGGTCACCCTTCTGCTTCTTTTTGATTTTAGCAAGGCGTTTGATACAGTGTGTCACGTCAGGCTACTCGGAAAGCTACCCTCCTTCGGCTTCTCCAAGCAGGTTATCCGCTGGCTTGCATCTTACCTTTCTGGTAGAGAACAGGCCGTCATTGGTGACAACAACGAACTCTCTACATTCCTACCACTAAACACCGGTGTCCCACAGGGGTCAGTCTTGGGCCCCTTGTTGTTCGCGTTATACATCAATGACATTGGCTTCTGCCTTGACTCAGATGTATCCCATCTAGTCTACGCGGATGATCTGCAAATCTACTGTCAATGCCCCCTTGAGGAGCTCGATTCCTGTTCTGACAGGATGAGTGCTAACGCCGAGAGGATAATGGGCTGGGCAGCACTAAATAGACTTAAGCTGAATGTCAGTAAGACTAAGGCGATCGTCCTGGGCTCACCCTACTATATCAATGCTCTACCTTCTACTGCTAACACCTATATAAATATAGGGGGGGGCCCAGGTCAACTTTGAATCATCTGTGCGCAACCTGGGGCTGGTGCTTGACTCAAAACTTACGTGGAAAGAGCACGTTACACAAACTTGTAAACGTGCTCACTCTTTAATGTATCGGCTATTTTTCTTTCGGAAGAGCACTAGCCTCAGATTGCGCCAACATTTGGTGCAAGCACTCCTATTTCCCCTCATCGACTACTGCTCACTTGTTTACTGCGACCTGACTCAAGAGCTTGACTTAAAACTGCAGAGGCTTGTCAATACGGGAATCCGATACATCTATGGTGTAAAGAGGGACGAGCACATCTCCCCTTACAGGCGTGAGTTGCAATGGCTCACCACCGCCGGACGTAGGAAGTACTTCATGGCCTGTTTTCTTAGAAAAATTTTCAACACCTCAATACCAGCTTATCTACTAGCCTATTTTGACTTCCACGTCGCACTCAGGCCTGTCAGGGGCGAGGTGACTCCACTGGACATCCCGTCCTTCAAGACGGAAACGCTGAAGAATTCATTTTTCATCAGCGCCTCCTACCTCTGGAACAGCCTTCCATCTCAACTTCGCGACACACTATCCATATCACACTTCAAACAAGCAGCTAAAAATTATTTCTTTAATTTGGAAAACACATAAACATCGCACAAACATACACACATTCTCTTTCATCTCATTTCATCTCTCAACATCACACACACCTTTACACTATATACCCTTACACAAATTTTATTTATTCCTTTATCATAATACACTATATTTGTTATATGTACAACATAATGTACAAAAATAAAGAGCAATTAATCTTAATCTTAATCTTTCTCTATACTACATATATAATGCCGAATTGTTAGTTGATGATAATTATACTTGAGCGTGGGCGTATATTATAGTTTCTTTTTAATTAGAGCCGAATTAAATTTTTTTCTAGCGTATCATTTAGCAAAGTTTTTTTTAACGTTGAATGTTGAAAACCAGCGATCGACGAATATATATATATATATATATATATATATATATATATATATATATATA
>QLYP01000136.1:8145-44928 GCA_016647725.1 Nasonia giraulti | reverse complement strand
TTTAAGGTTCCCATCGGATAGCTGGGAAAAAATCCTAACAACCATGTATTTTTATTTTTTTTTACCTTTGTTAGTTCGGATGTTATCATGCCGTTCCGGAACTTTTCAGACACCCTGTATATGATTTATCCATTGTGTTCTTTTCGCAGACATTTATTATTTTATTTTGTAATGTTAGAATCATTTAATTGTGTACCATGTAACGGAGATTTTCCCGTCGGCGCGGAGCCGTGTAACTTCTCGCGACACTGCCTGGTACTGTAACGAGCTTGTGGCATGGCTATAGAGCAGTCTCGTGAGACATCGCGGGGCAGCGACCGCAGGCACGGAGAAAGAGGGCTGAGGCGGGGCGCAGGAGGGGGAAAGCGGAGCATGCGGTCCGGTGGCACGCGCCGTGACTAACCAGCTTACCGCGCGCCGCGAACGTGTTGAGAGGGACATCTTTCAAGGACGTGGTAGGCCCAGCAACAACGTCCGGGTTTGTCCTACTACAGGCAGGTGAGCAGTCGTTCGCTGTGAATAATTGCAAATATCAGCGACGTTTCACCCAGTAGTGATGATTCGGAAATCAAACAACAAATATAGATTCTGCGTCTATTTTTTAAGGATAAACGCATTAAGTCGGTGCGATGCATACCCGCTGCCGCAATTGAATTCAATTCTTAGGAAACTGCAGCAAGCTAGATACATCTTGACGATAGACTTGAGTCGTGCATACCATCAGATTTCGCTGAAAAAAGAAACCAGACAATATACAGCTTTCACAGTACCCGGGTTGGGACTGTTTCAGTTTACGAGGCTTCTATTTGGCCTGTCAGAAGCTAAAGCAACTTTCCAGCGACTGAAGGATAAAATAATAACACCAGAATTACAGCCAATTTCGTTCGCCTATCTGGACGACAATATCGTGGCAACTGCGATGTTTGAAGATCACGTCAAAGTTCTAGAAAAGCTGATGAGGTGCGTGAAGGACGCGGATCTGTCGAGAAGAGGTAAGATACCTCAGAGTGCTGATAGATCGGAACGGATTCAGACTGGACACAGAAAAGATAGCACCAATAGTGCAATCCCCATCTCCAAAGAACATTAAACGGTTACGATGGTTCTCGGGAATGGCGTCGTGGTACGATACAGATGGATGCCAGTGACACCGGTCTGGAGGCAGTGTTAATACAAATAATTGACGGAGAAGAAGTAGTGCCCGAATTCGCTAGCCGTGTATTAACACCAGCGGAGCAAAACTACACACTAAGCGAGCTAAAATGCCTAACGATGATGCCCGCCGTAAAAAATTCAGACAGTATAGCGAAGGTTACAAATTTAAGGTAGTGACAGATCACATCAATCTAAGGTGGCTGCCTTGGTAGAAATATCAACGGTTCAATGGCTTAGCAATGGCTTATTTAACCAATAATGCCAATGAACCGCTTAGAAAACCGCTAAATAACCGCTTACTGTAATAGAAGCTTATACACAGCTCCTTACAGTTAATTTGATTAAATTCAGTTTACTAATCATGCGTATACAATTGTGAGGTTTGAACTTTTATTAATAAATATAAATTTACCTATATAATTGATTATAATTAAAAATAGGTTAGGAAATGTAAAAGACATGTAACAATTTGTAGAAAATATATTTAAGTTGTATCTAGATAGGTTAAGAGGTTAGGATAATCACCAGCTAAATGAATCAGTTTAATTTTATTAATATTCAAATTTTTTACATTTAATACAGTCCTACTCCAGTATCTGAACAAGGTTTGTATGATACGCATGCACTGTACTTCATTTCACTTGACCGTACTAAGTCAACTGTTATTAGAGCGAAGTTCTTTTAAGTCGAGCAGAGCTGGATACCGTAGCGCGTAAGAAAGGGAGAGAGAGAGAAAGACTAGGGAGCGAAAGGGGCGAGGCTAGCGTCAGAGTGGGATACAGCAGCACACACACTCTCTCTCTCGCATATTCGCATATATACGCGTTTTCTTCAGTTTCATATTGTCTGCTACATAAAAGCAACAAGCGTAAACAGTTAAATAATGGATCTCACTAGTTCATCCACCGACGATGAAAAAATTATTCCAAAAAAAGTTTTAGTTCTATCAGAAAATTATGAACCAACCAATGCTGCGTAAGTACACGAATTCTACTAACTAACGATATTACAGGTTATGTTTTTGTATTTTATATGCATACATATAAGTATAAATTAAATATAGGTTATTTCTTTTCGTATTTTTTTTCGTATTTTCTTCGTATTTTATATAAATACATAAACGTATAACTTGAATATCTCATTACAACAAACATTAAAGTAAATGATGGCTTGGTTAATGGAGCAATTGGGAAGTCAGTACATTTACAATTCAAAGAAGACAACAGTATTTGCAGAGTTTGGTTGGAATTCCAAAGCTCACCGAAAATTGGACAATGTACACGAAAGAAAGCTGCTCAGTTAGTTGTACAAGAGAAACTTTCAAATGCTGCTGTACCAATTGAATTACGAACAGCTAATATTCAACTAACAAGAGATAAAAAAGTTACTAACAAACGTACGCACTTTCCTGTCATTGCGGCTTGTGCTATGACCATACACAAGTCACAAGGCGGAACGTTCGATAAAATCGTGTATCAATATGAAAAAACACACTTGCGGGATATGGTTTATGTTGCATTATAATGTGTAACAACAATTGAGGGTTTATTTATTACGACAGCTGCAGATGATCCAACAAAATTTAAATTCTACCACAACCGACAGCAAAGTACATCAGCTTTATCTTTGATACAAGAATTTCAAAGACTGGCGTTAAACACTTTGGAAACAAAGACCACCGTCATTAACAATTTGATAAGTAATAAAACAGTTGCATTATATACCCTTAATTGCCAAAGTCTACACAGCTAGAAAGATGACTTATCGGATTCAATTGTTCAAAAATGCAATGCTTTATTGCTCACGGAGACGTGGATGAACAACGAACATAGATTAGATATACCTAACTTTCGGTGCATTGTTCAATTTAAGCGAGATAAAACTCGGGCTGGTGGTGTTGCTATATACCAAAACAATAATGATATAACAAATATAACTACACCAAATATCGAAATAATGGTTAATAATAGTACAGGTTTTTCAACAACTAATAATACTGTTGGAGATATATGTTCAGCAACGTACAAACTACAAAATGATGTTGAACTAGTCATGGTAGCTATCTATATATCACCAAGTCAAAAAATTGAGGACATCATTTACTTTATCCACAGCACACTTCTGCAATATACAGAAGGAGGAGCAGTAATACTTGGACGCGATACGCACAAAATTCCACTTATTTTGTCTGGAGACTTTAATATTAATTTTACAGATGACAAATCGGAGCCGTTAAAAAAATTTCTTATAGACAAATTTAATTTAACAATGAACAACAGTCCTTCACAATCGACGACTAACTATGGCACCACCATCGATGCCGTTTTCTCTAGCTTTATTGATAATATACAGTCAGAAACATATACATGTTATTTCAGTTACCACAAACGTATCGTATCCATTATTAACTGTGATAAATAAATCCATATACATTAAATTGTATTATTCTTTGTACATATTACAAATAAGACTTTCAAAAATAAAGCGTATTCTTTCATTCAGCTTACATTTCCAAAATCACTATAAAATCAATATTTAATTAGTCAAGAGCTTCGCTCTCATCGGCTGTCCCTAGACAGCTCACATGTTTTTTTCATAATGTCATGCTGTCTGATTAAATACAATAAACAAAAATTGTTTGTATTAGCATGATAATAGTGTAAAATACCTTGTTTAACAAGACTTAACTAAAAAAGAAACCATTTGAACACTCATTGTGGCTTCAAGTACATTAGATAAGAATTTTACATTTTTCTTGTCATCTGTGATTTTGGACCAAAATCTCAAATCAGTCAATTATAGTGATAACACAATAAAAATTATTTAAACTTATGAATGAGCTCTTGACATTTCCAAAAAGAGTACATATCAATAGATTCCAATTTGCAGTTCAGAAGCTATTCAGAAGATTCAAAAGTATTTTAAGTTTTGGATCGTGGTTTTCAATTTTGGAAGATAAGAATTTTCCAATAACTTTTGAACTGCAAATTGAAAGCTATCGTACTCTCTTTGAAAATGCCAAAAGCTGATTAATAAGTTTAAATAAACTTTATTGTGTTATCACTTTAATTGACTGATTTGAGATTTTGGTCCATAATCACCGATGATAAGAAAAATGTGAAATTCTTATCTAATAAACTCGAAGCCACAATGAGTGTTCAAATTTATTTTTAGTTTAGTCTTGTTAAACAAGGTACTTTACACTATTATCATGCTAATACAAACAATTTATATTTATTTTATTTAATCAGACAGCATGACATTATGAAATAACTGTTGACTTGGTACGGTCAAGTAAAATGAAGTGGAGTGCATGCGTATCATACAAACCTTGTTCAGATACTGGAGTACGACTGTATTAAATGTAAAAAATTGGAATATTATTAAAATTAAACTGATTCATTTAGCTGGTAATTATCCTAACCTCGTGACCTCACATTAGCCTCCGGCAGACATCTTGAAAACTTAGCGGTTCCTAAGCCATATTCTTTGTTAAATTATAGCTTGGCAACCGTTAAAACAGTTAGCTAAATCTAAAGGTCTTAGCAAATTCGAACCGTTAAATTTCTACCAGGGTGTGTAACCTCAAAAATCCAACCGGCAAACTCGCCCGAAGGGTGCTGGAATTACAGGGTCATCGCTACACGGTAGAATACCGACAAAGAACACTGCACCATGTGCCGGACGCGCTATCGCATATGCCCGAAGAAACCGAGGTAGCAATAGCAACGGTGAGTTTGGAGCCGGAAACGCGTGATTCTTGGCACTTACGAAAGTCAGCGCTAAGCTGGACAATTTTCCGGAATGGAAAATTTAAGGGGGGGGGGGCAGTTGTATGAATACAGACTCGACCTCGAACTAACGCAAGTCCTGGGAGCGAATGAGGAGGACTGGAAACTGGTAGTGCCGAGATAAAAACGAGAGCAAGTACTCTACGAGTGCCACGATACATCCACGGCAGATCATTTCAGACGTACAAGCGCGTAGCAGTGCAGTACTATTGGCCAATGCTGTACCGGAGTCCTGCAGTACGTGCAGCACTGTCAGCTGTGTCAGCAATGCAAGGTAGAACAGCGAGCGTCGGCAGGATGCATGGAAAAGAGAACCGTGCAGACGCCATGGCAGATAGTGGCCAGGAACATCATGGGCCCACTGCCGAGAGCCGCAAAGAGTTATGAATACATTTTGATATTATAGGACCTTTTCACGCGGTGGATTGAGTGTATCTCGCTAAAGAAAGGCAAACGCTAAGTCCATCCTAGAGGCACTGCAAGAACGAGTAATAATGCGGAATCGGACCGTAAAGAGAAAGATCGTCGCCTACGCTGAAACCAACCATCGGATATCGTATGTGAATCTAAAAGAGATTGCCTTCTCGAGCCGGTGAAGAGACGCACCCCAAATCGGAACGATGGGCGGATCTGGTGAAGGACCGACGGGAGGAGTTTTCGGTCATGGGAGTGCTCTGCCAGACCCGAGACAATTGCCGCCGAGCCGAAGAAGAGGCCAGGGTGGCCGCCGAGAGAAAGCTGGCCCAAAAGAGAAAGGAGCGCGAGCGACTAGAGCACAAGGCGAAGGCGGCCGCCGCTAACTTGCCGACGCGAAGAGCCAGGAGGAGTTTGCAGCGCGGGTACTGAAGGTAAAGAAGGCCTACCTGCAAAAGAAGAGAAGTTAGCACGAGCCACGCTGCTTTATCTAGACCGCGAAGTGCCCAGATCGGGATACCCACGCCCTGGTTAGAGAAGAGCTTGAAGATGGGCGAATAAGAAGAAGGGAGCTGGCTGTGGCTGTCGATAAAGATAACATCAGATCAAAGAATATCAAAAGAGTCCATTTACTGCGTTATCCTAAATCATCCGGATTCCCGTTCCGCTTTGTCATCATTTCATTGCTTTGTAGGTCTCGCGCAACGTGCAAGCGAAAGCGAAACACGCGAGCCGGTTGTACACGCCGAGACTAACCAGTTTACCAGGTGCCGCAAACGTGTTGAGACGCATCTTCTTGCGGGAGACGACGCAGAGGACAGCATTAACCCAAGACTCGCAAAGCGAAAATTCTCCAAGTCCTTTTACCATATACCCGAGTTGAAGAGGGACGCCTTGTTCCGAGACGAACAACGTCCAGGTTTATCCGACTACAGCCAGGTAAGCGGTCGTTCGCCGTAAATAAGTGCGTGCGTGCGATACCAAATATCGGTTACCGAAACGTCCTTAATAACTACGCAATTAACATGACGACAGGGCATGCGGGTATGCTGGCGTAGCATGCATGCTAACGGAGATTTTCCCGTCGTCAAGGAGCCGTGTAACTCGCGGCGCTGCCTGGCGTGATTAGCGCTGGCGCAAGCTTACCCGTGATATGCTCTGCTGTCAAGTACGTCTCAAACGATAACCAAGAGTGCAGCGTACCCGAGTTTGACAGTAAGCCCCTTAGACAACTTGCGCGAGTGCTGCTAGACTCGCGCTTTCACATAGTGATGCTTCGTTGTTGATCGCGGCAGCCTCGCGATACCCGACTAGCTCGCGAAGCCAACGGAACGTTGACGTTGCTATATCCCGGGCAGCACAAACACTCACTAGTACGCAAATGTCATGAGTCATAATTTTGACGGAGTTCAAATAGATTTAAAAAAAAAATAAGGAAAACAAAAGTAAGAGAGTCAACCCTTATAAATAAAAAACTCTAACAAATAGTTATTTCACTGACGACGTTTTGTTGGTTTGGTTCCCAACCTCTTCAGATTTTTATTGACAAAATAAGATATATATAGATAAATTATAAAGATAAAAATTACAATAAGATACAGTCATAAAATTAAAAATGTGTACCAATTTTTGTAAATCTTACATATTAAATTACAATATTACTAGGAAAAACACAATTTCTTAAGTATCACCCCTATTCTTGTACATTCATATTTGTGCACTAACTTCGCGATATACATATATAGTTATATGCTTGCTGCTCCGCCGTAGCTCCTGCTGTTGCTACTGCTGGCTAGCAGCGCTACTGATGTTGTGCTGCTGCTGGCTGCTCAGGTGTGGCCCAGAGCGGAAAGAGTGGGGAAGCGAAAAAAGCGTGTGAAAGAGCTAAAATAAAGCCAAAAGACTTTAGTTTTCGATAACACCGGCACACAAAATAAAAAAAGTTGTCTGCGCGAGCAATCAGACCTATCTATCTTTATGTTTTTCGGGTCGCTGAATTCGAATATAAGGTCAGTTAGGCCCCATCACGTCAGGGTCGAGGTTAGTTGGAGATCAAATTAAGAAGAAAAGGTTTAAAAAAATGAAAATGCCATATATTTATGTTTTTTTGGTCGCTGAATCCAAATCCGGAATCAGTTTTACCCGATCACGTCAGGTTCAAGGTCAGTTCGAGGTCAAATTGGGAAGTAACGGTTAAAAGAAATAAAAATGCTATACATTTATGTTTTTTGGTCGCTGAATCTGAATCTGGGGTCAGTTTTACCCGAGCACGTCAGGTTCAAGGTCAGTTCGAGGTCAAATTGGGAAGTAACGGTTAAAAAAATTAAAATGCTATATATTCATGTTTTGTTGGTCGCTGAATCCAAATCCGGAATCAGTTTGGCCCCATCACGTCAGGGTCAAGGTCAGTTCAAGGTCAAACTGAGAAGAAACAGTTTAAACCGATTAAAATATCATATCAAAACTCTCCAAAAATGGAAAAAGATACCAAAAAATTGTAAAAAATCTTATTTAATCACATAATATCTTCCTTGTGTAGAGAGAAAAGTTGCTTTCGTTTATATTTTTTTCTTATTTTGCTTTTTTCCACTAGCTTAGTAACTCTCGATGTCTTTCTTTACTCCTTTTTTCTCTTGTAACGAACTCTTTTTACTTCAAATGACCTATGCAATGGGTTTCTTTTTTTCTTTTTGTTATTTGTTTTAATGTCTCTCTTCAGTGTCCAGTAAAAATCTGCCATCATGTTGACATTCCATCTTCCTTGGTATCGATTCTCCATTACACTTATATCTTGATGAAATCGTTC
Source organism: Nasonia giraulti (assembly GCA_016647725.1). Taxonomy (NCBI): domain Eukaryota; kingdom Metazoa; phylum Arthropoda; class Insecta; order Hymenoptera; family Pteromalidae; genus Nasonia; species Nasonia giraulti. The sequence continues at coordinate 36,762 of QLYP01000136.1, read as the reverse complement.
TCCCTGTTCTTCACTGACATCTCCTAGATTAAGAGGGATGTAATCAAGATGGGAATGTAAGAAATGCATTTTATAACTCATCAAGGAACCCAAATTTTTTAAATTCTCCAACATTTGTTCAACTAGTTCCTGATAGTTCTCACTCTTTTTATTTCCTAAAAAGATCTCACGAACAGTATTAAAACTTTGCCATGCAGCTTTTTCTGTGTCGTTTATTTTTGTGATAAATGTTTCGTCTTCAAATAGAGTACGAATTTAAGGACCATCAAAAATACCTTCTTTTAATTTAGCTTCACTTATTGCGGGAAACTTTTCTCCCAAATACTGGAAACAATCACCATCTATATCCAGAGCTTTGACGAACTGCTTCATGAGGCCAAGTTTGATAAGAAGTGGTGGTAGCAGATAGTTTGATGGGTCAATCAATGGCGTACGTATAATGTTCCTCGATCCTGGTTCAAAATGTGTTCTAGTTGGCCATACTTTCTTAACGTAGTGATTTACACTGTCTCTACTATCCCATAAACACAAGAAGCAGGGATTTTTAGTAATACCTGATTGTTGTCCTAAGATCATGGTTGCAATTTTAAGATCACCACAAATTTTCCATTGATGTTCCAATACAATTTCTAAATTTTCATAAGTCTCTTTCAGCTTAGTCGAGTGAGCTATGGGAATGGATGCAAACCTGTTTCCATTATGAAGCAGAACAGCTTTCAGACTTCGTTTTGACGAATCAATAAAAAGTCTCCATTCCTCGTTTTTATACGTATTCGGTTTTATTGCATTGACTAAACCTTTAACATCTATACAATATACCAACGAATTCTCTTCATCGTACGTAAAATAATTCCTAAATTCTTTTTCTCTATCTCGATAAAAAGAGGCCGTTGTTCCTTTTGCTAACAGATTTTTCGTTTTAAGAACTGACGCTAGATATTCTCCTCCATCTTTAGGTAATCCTAAATTTCGAATAAGATCACTTAACTCTTCTTGGTTAAAGGTTTCTGAAGCTTTTCTTGTACTAGCTGGCAGGTATTCTTCGTTTGAGGATTCTTCGTCAGATTCTTCTTCAACCTCAGAACCTTCTTCGTCACAGGACTCATCAACTTGCATTTCTTCTACTTCGCCTGAGCGGTCCACATCCATGGGTTCGATATTAACAGTTTTATTGAAGTAGCCAATCAAAATGTAAACTGGGTGCCACAAAAAGTTTGCAGTAGATGTTATACGATGGTAACACGCTGGGAAAGAGATAAAACAGAAAGAAACTTGAAATTTACAAAACCAATGATATGGTCTTCTCCAACGTGTCAAAATGACTGCTATTTTTGTCTGACTAATACCAAAGGTTTTAACACGGCTACTAAATCTAAAATTATATACGCAGACGATTCTTCAGTAGTGAAACCTGTGAGAATAGAAGTTAGGGATAAAACTGTTAATATCGAACCCATGGATGTGGACCGCTCAGGCGAAGTAGAAGAAATGCAAGTTGATGAGTCCTGTGACGAAGAAGGTTCTGAGGTTGAAGAAGAATCTGACGAAGAATCCTCAAACGAAGAATACCTGCCAGCTAGTACAAGAAAAGCTTCAGAAACCTTTAACCAAGAAGAGTTAAGTGATCTTATTCGAAATTTAGGATTACCTAAAAATGGAGGAGAATTTGGATTCAGCGACCAACAAAACATGAATATATAGCATTTTAATTTTTTTAACCGTTACTTCCCAATTTGACCTCGAACTGACCTTGAACCTGACGTGCTCGGGTAAAACTGACCCCAGATTCAGATTCAGCGACCGAAAAAACATAAATGTATGGCTTTTTTATTTCTTACCTACTCTTACCTACTCTCTCACATTTACTCTACACTGAAAAAAGATAGGCTCACCAAGATGGCCTGCTTATGACCCTGTGCGAAGCGACAGGTTTCGGGCTCAGGGGTCCAATTAAACCTAGCAATATCTCACGAAACAAAAGAATACTCAATCGAACCCATGTTGCCCCTTCTCGGTGAAGCACATGCTCGCTTGTGGACCGCAGTACTCTCATAAACGGCTAGTGTTGAAATTTGAGGTTCTATTTCTTGACTGGAAATAGGAGATGGCGCTGCTGTGGGCCAGCAGTGGTTGCCTATGTTTGGTACATTTACCACGTTATATTATCCATATATAAACGGTACATAGATAAATTATACACTTTACACAGCAAAATAAGTTAATTGAACATGCGTATGTCAGATTAGATTTCGGGGTTATGGAAGCACATGACAGCCGTGGATCGCGCGCGCAGTACGCATGTGCCACGTCAGCGAACAGATCGAACAGACGCACACTTACACAAGACGACTGACATATTACATCTGCGTTTAATATTGTACGCGCATGCGCAAACGGCAGCATCATTACCCGCGTGAGGTAAATCGTGCGCGCTCGCAGCGGCCTAGAGCCGGGCCAAGTGGGGGCACCATTACATTTTCGATGTGGGCCAACCGTGGCAACTACAGAGGAGCCATCTCTTTTAGCGCGGCAGCTCCGCTAACATTTCCAGGTGGGCTGCGAACTGTGGTATAGCGGCGAGAGCGCTATTATGCACAAGGGGGCACTATACGTTGCAACACGAAAGGACATCAGTCCCCCTGCGAAGAAAGCCTACGGTGACCAGCAGACGCGCCTATATTTTTCAGTGTAGCTCAAATCGACATCTTGTAGAATATTTTTGTGAAACATTTACAGATAGAATAGGGTTGGATGAGTAAATGAAAATAGAATTCAAGATATAGATAAAGGTTGAACAAGAGAAAAAATAGGAAGCTAGCAAAGGTAGAGATCGCGACAGACGTACAAACAATTAAAATGCAATAATTATAGAGCTGTAGATTTAAATGAAACATTTTAGACAGGCAGATACTGAGATCGGAAATAAAGGTGAAACCTGAAAAGAAAGATAGATATGCAATTCGGGATCAAGATGGTGATAAAGAAATTAATTAGAGATAAAGAAAAAGAATCAGATTAAAAGTTTGAGATAAAATTACAATCAGATTTCGGGATATCGATGGTTTTCGTAATAGACTCAGAGATAAAAGTAGAGATGGAGATAAGTAATAGGGATAAAGTATAAAATACAAAAGGCGTCCATACTCCGAAGGTGCGCCTAAAAGTTTAGGCTACAGATAGAGATAAATTGAAGCAATCAGACATTTGGGTAGCAACAAAGATAGAGCTATACATGTAGTGCTATATTTATCGCTAGGTTTCTAAAAGGGTAGAAATATACACAAAAGAAATTTCTGACATCAGCCGTATTTGAGCAAGGACAGAGCACCTCTTACATTAAAGATACGGCTACAGTTCCTGTTTCAGAGGGTACGCAGCGCAGTCTCATGGAACAGTGCTGTCTGTTTCTTAGTGGCAGCCAGCAACTCGACCTGTACGCATCAACTTTTATTATACCGTAGCGTCCCTTTACGGGCCGCAGCGTTCCCGGCTATCAATGTCCGTAGCTGCCATATACAGGAGCAACTGCTGTACCTGGCACTGAGCGCTAAGGTCCCTCTCTACGAAGAGCATTGCGCTTCCGTACTTATGACGTTGTAGGTACAGCTGCGATCAGAAATTCTCTGTGTAGATTCACATAGAAAGTGTTAAAAACATAGAGGCAATGGACCGGATGTCAAAAAGAAATAGAAAATAAAGAAATAAAGACGAAAATTGGAATTTACATAAAGATAGTACTAGAGAAGAAGTCTCAAAAGATAAAAAAATAATAAAAATATATATTTTAATATAGATGAAGTTCAAGCTAGAAATATTAGAATTATATTAAAGATAAGAATAGAATTCACCATAAAGAAAAACATAAAGAAAAAGGGAGGACGGGAATATGGTTAAAGACGCGAATATGAGTCGAGATGTCCATTCCGACAAAAACTTGAAAAAAAAACGTAATGACGAAGATCAGAGATAGATGGGGAATCTGAAAATAAGGAGATTAAGTTAGAAATCAGGATAACAATGAAACTCGTGTTAGATCCAGAGTCGTAGATAAATGTAAAGAGATATCTATGTAGTCAGAAATAACGATAACATTAGAAATACGTATGAAAAAAAAGACTGATACAGAACTAGATAGACAAAGTTCAAGATAGAGATAAGTAAGTCGCTAAAAGTTATAAAAATGTAGATCTACATAATAAGTTAAAGAAAGATAAAGACAATTGGAAACGCAATAGATACGGCATTAGAAATTAAACTAGAGATAAAGGTAACGATAGATTATCCCTGAGCAACAAATTAGTTTGTAAATGTATAGCAAGCAGAAATAGAAATCGCGACAGAGATCAACATAGGTAAAAAAAAACAAAATCGAGAATGAAGATGCAATCTGTGAACAGAAAGATAGAGAAAGAAATAGGGATGAAAAAGTGAAAGGATCAAATGAAAAGCTCAAGATAGGAGTACAATAAGAATTCGGGATAACAATGGTGTGGCTACTCACCAGAGCAGTGACGAGCTTGGAGTTCGCGCCTCTTATAAAAAAATGACTAAAATTTATTTAAACTATAAAAATTGAAATCAAGCTAAAATCGATTAGACTGAAAATAATAAAGGAATAAATACTAATACGATTAAAAGGCAAACTAAAATCAAAACTCTAAGTATTTGATTAGAAAATGCAAAAGCTATATTTTAACAAAAACTACAAGACGAAGCTCTCAGCTCCGTGTCGCGGTCCAGACTGACCCTGCAGAGCACGCAGGGCAACGCTCGCCCCCGCAAAGTCACCAGAACTCGAGTTCCCCTTCCCGGGTCTCATCCGCCGGTTGGAATCGCCAGATGCCGATGCATCTAAATCTCGAAATTTTCTCTCCGCGAAAAGCTATAAAAATCTCGAAACCCCGGATAAATTTGTCGCGCGAAATGCCGAATCTGAGCTCTGTCGCGAGGATTTTTAAATATAACGAGATACTTTGTATTTAAACTTATGTCGCGCTGAGACTTTCCCTGGTGTAAAATATTCTGCGTCACCAGAAAGACCGACAAATTCAAATGATGAGACGAACGCGAGAACAAATCCAGAACTATATCGTTCGATGATTCTCGCATCAAGTCGTCGAGAATCAGTAATTTTTTCTTTCCCGTATCCACGGAGTAATCGCTTCGCTGTGGAAGTCCCTCTCGAAACTCGATAGGTACAGCAGCACTCCCGCCAACTTTGAATTCACTGCGGTACGTCTCTTGCCACTCGGTATAGTAGAGCAGAACCCTGTCGAAGCGAGCATCGCACATCTCCGGCAGATGCTCGAGAAATTTTTTCAGAAACCAACTTTTTCCAGCTTCTGTCGGTCCTGCTATGCACGCCGTAAAAGGATGCTTCCAACGCGTATCCATCTTTTCGACTAAAGCGCTCTCTTCCCGAAAAGCGCTTCTTATTAATATTATTCCTCCTCTACCGCGGGGGGCGGCGGCGGCGGCGGCCGCGGGCCGCGTATACGCGTGTACTCTCGCGGGCCTCGTATACGCGTATACTCACGCGGACCGCGTATACGCGTATACTCACGTGGGCCGCTTATAAGCGTATATTAGCGGCCACGAGTATCATCCGCGGACGAGGCGTATATACGCGTGCACGAGCCTCGTATACGCGTATACTCACGCGGGCCGCTTATAAGCGTATATTAGCGGCCACGATATCATCCGCGGACGAGCCGTCTATACGCGTGCATGTACGGCTCGCCTATAAGCGTGCGATGATGAGTGGGTAAAGGAGAGAGAGAAGGATGTTATAATTACAAGAAAAAGTTTAAAATACTTTTTTTTATTATAAATATATTAAACATAACGCAGAACAATTTATATTACTTAAAAACTAATACAAAAACGAGATTCTTAAATTTACTTTTATTTATTCACAAACAACTTACATACTAACTTTTGTAACCGTACGGGAGCGATAATCCGGGAGTAACATACCTACGCTTTTTTAGAACTATGCTACACGATTTGACCTCTTCTCGCGTGACGACAGTGTGATCTGGCAATCTTTTAATAGAATTAAACTTAAGATTAATGCATTCATTCTCTCAAGCTTAAAATAATTTTCAATCATACTCTTAATGCTAGGATAATTTGTTCTCAAAGAATTCGAGAAATTTAGCGAGATACCCTTGACTTTACATTTTTCGGATACCTCGCCAGTTCTCGAATTCACGGTTCTGTAGCCGTAAAATTTCGGACCACCCGAGAGGAAGCCCCAGAAAGAGTTCAGACAGAGCTTCGCAACAGTGCGCAGGCCAGGGTTTTTCGCGATTTTTTCCAACTCGAGCGATATCCCCTCATTCTCGCGATACTCGCGAACTTAACGCGCTTTCGATTCCGCGTCAACGCACCAAGCTGGAAACCCCGATGCTTCCTGGTTTAATCGCAAGAAAGTGTCGATGTAGCCAGCGAAAAGTCCTCCTTCACCTGTGAGAGGATCGTACTCGGTCATACTATACTGAAATATGACGAATATTTCAGTTATAGTATAACTGAGTTCGATGGCTTTTCGCAGCTCATCCGCCACCCAGGTTCCGCTTAACTCTCGCTGACTTGCATCCGGGTGGCAACAATCGCTCTGCCGCATCTATTCGCAGCATGTACGACACAGTGCGAAGAGAAGCTTGCCGTGCATTTTTATCGGCAAAAGAGGCTGATACAATTTTCTCGGCGGTAAAACCTTACATTTTACCAGCCCATCTATGGCCGAAAAATTGTTGAGATTGCCACCCGTCAGCTCATCAGATTCCTCGCCGACGTAAACCATTGGATGACCGAGCGGAAATCTGCCTCGTTTACAAACGGAAGGATACAGCGAGCATATATCTGTATACAGAATACGCTCGCCTGGCTTAGCATCGTAAACTGCAACGAAATTTTCGGTCCGTCCGCCGAAGAACGCGTCACGAGGATTAAGCGTTATTTTGCTGATGATCGGATGCTCCGACACGTACTTGGCGATTTCGGGGTTTTCACGCTTGACTCTGTCAAACTCGCACTCCCAAATTTCGCGCGTCTCGTAACCGAGCTGCTGGATCTGCGCGATTTTAGCGCGTGTACTCTCGAGCAACGCGTCGAAAGTACGACCCCAGGCATTCGGCTTGTTGCGATTGTTTTTGAAACATTCAGGACAGCCATGCGTATAGCAGCCCTGGTATTCAAAAACAATGGGATTTTCTGCTGGATTGGTAGATGGTAAAAATCCGTCGACCAAAAATCCCTCGGGAAGCCGATATTCGCGCGCTCTGCCTGCATGCACGATTTCGCGACCGATCTCTCGTTCGCACTGCAGCAGCCACTCGACGGCTTTTTGGGCGTGCTTGTCGGCGCGCCGATACCCGCCCCTGGGGACTATTCCTATAGTCTGTGGCTTTAAGAAATTTTTTCAATAGAGATGAGAGCACGCGGACGCGATTGTAGTAGCCACTACAAACGGGTCCGTGTCTCCGACCTCGAGAAAAATTTTTCTGAAAGTCACACACGCGCGACGCAGAATCGTCACATCCATGCGACAGTAGTCGACGATTTCCTTGCTGAAATCGAATACTGCCTTCGCTGCACGCATCTCGCTGTGCCACAGCAAGAACTGCTCGCGTTCGCTCGATGACATAGTGTCGGGCGAATAATAGTGCGCATCCGGTATGGCGCCCCGATATTCGGCGTTAGCCGATGTGTTAAAAAGGTGCGGAAAACAGCCTTTTTTCGTAGTCTCACCTAAACCAAATGTAGCAGGCAACGCGGCCAACTTCATTTGAAAATAGCTGAGACTATCGATGAACTTTGTGCGTCCATACCGTATGCACAGTATTTTCTGACCATTCAGTATGATGCCTAGCGCGCAATTTATTTTACGTTCGACAAGCTGTCGTAAAACGAATTGCGCATCGTACCCTCGTGCGTTGTGCGCGATGTATATTATATTTTCAAAGTCCGTTTTGTCGCGTACTACAAGCTGTAGCAGCTGACCAACGGGATCTTCGGTAAATACATGCTCGCGCACACCGCACGAGGGACACCATTCTGAAATGTCGTCAGAACTTATGCACTCCGTGCAGACTTGCTGTGCAACGCAGACATTCGGGACGTGCATCTTTATGCTTTCATCGCCTCGATATGATGCTTCTTGCATCGTTTCCAGATCGTAGAAAACATAAAGATATTTTTTCGTTGAAGCATCTTTTTTTTCGGCCGTATAAAACAGTGCTGATTATAACCGTATGTCGGCTTGCAATGTCGACACTAATTTTTGCCGCACTCGTGCTTACCGCGCTGCCGGTTCACGCTTTTGCAGCAGGTAAGGCAAATCTGCAACACATCGCACAATCGCTTGTGCTTCGCTTTATATGATCCCGCAACCGTATGGTTGCGAAAATATACATCGCCGAAAAAACTGCGATTGCACGATGCGCATTTTTGCAAAGCTTCGTTCTCGCTACAGGGTGGCGACGAAGCAGCGCGAACACAGCTGCCTACAGTTGTGATCCTCGATATTACTGTAGCCGCGATTGCAAAAAGAACAGAAAAATTTTGCCTTCGCAGCTCCAAAAATATTGACGATCACGTCGTAATGAAGCTCGGAGTAGAGCAAAAATATTACGTTTGTGGAGGCATCGCAGCGTCTGTCAAAAAATGGTGCTTCACCGCTGCCCATCGAGTCTTTCTCGTAAGCAACTAAAGCTGTATCACGAGCAGTAAAATAATGCTGGAATTGACGAAGCTCTCGTACACCGCAACCTTCGCGAGGTACGAGGACACCGGCATCCTGGCACAATTTTACAGCTCGTTCATGCTGTAGTCGCCTACGACTGTTGCGGATGACGTTCCACTCGGCTCGCATCACCGGGGTATCGTTCGTCTGAAGCGCGATTTTCGCCTCGCCTACAACGAGCGCTCTCGGCAGACAGAGATTGTCACGATTGCCGATCTGAATGATGGACCGTTGAGAAACGCTGTCGACGGTCAAGTTTTTCCGTCGAGAGCCACCTGCACCTACAGGCATCTCTACGACGGTCAAACAAACGGTAAATGACTCGTCACCTCGAAAATTTGCGTTGCTCTGAACGAGTCCAGACACCACAGACCATAAATCATCGCCAGTCAGCGCGCTCGCGAGACGATACGAGAGCCCTGCTGACCCGTTTGCGAAATATTCGCTAAAGATTGGAACACCGACGCGATCGCTCTCGCTTTTGATTAGAGTTAGCAAATACTCATAAATGTCGCGTATTGCTAACTCAACCCAGCTGAGCATGTTGGTCCCACGCGGCGGTGTTTTAATCCATAGTGTCAGATGGCGAGCGTCTGTACGGAATTTCCGTACGCGATGCACCGTATTCGCGATAATTTCGAAGCGACGATAACGCTCATCGTCACGAGCTTCCTCCTCCTCCTCCTCCTCCTCCTGATCCAAATCAGAAGCTACAGCAGAACCACTTACAATACTATTGCTCGGCGACGGTGCCTCTTCGCTCGAGGAATCGCCGCCGTCACCGCCGTCGCCGCCTACCTGCGATATGCCGCTCGCAGTGCTGTCATCGATGATCAGGTGACCCGCATCGTAGAACCCGACCTCCTGCAGCATCGACAATGTAGGGCTCAGCGCTGTTGAAGAGTCCGATGATATTTCCGGCGATGATGGGCCCTCTTCCTCGCTGCTGCTGCTGCTGCTGACATTATCGTCGTCGACTGCAAAAAAGCGAGCCTTCATTCTTCCGCACGACCATTGTAGCATTGAATGATGTCGCTAAACAACTCGGCCATCTCGAACGCAGTCATAGTAAATAACTCGTCTGCTGATTTTTCAAGCAAGTTGTTTAACCAACGTACTTCCTGCGCACGACCGTTATTCACGATTCGTAGAGCAACAGCTTGAAAAATCATAGCCGCGTCATTTTCTGGATCTGTATCCGGACAGGGCCCCATGCCTTCGTTCAGACGACGTCTGATAACTTAAAAAATTATTATTGTTAGTAATAATAATTTTTTAAGAAAAGTTAAAAAAATTATCTTACTTTCGTTAATACGACGGTCGAAGGAGCTGTATTGGTCGAAGCGTGCATACGGATTCATCGCAACTTCCTCAGCGGTCTCATCCCAAGTCGCAAAGCCCTCGAAAACCTCGGCTCTCGTAGGACCAAACTCGGGAGCTGGCTCGTAGCGGAACGAGAGCAGAATCATCGCAGCCTCCATCGTTTGCTCACTACCTCTCAGCGGTGCTGGAGCGCCCGCTCTGTAGACAGCCTGCTCGGAGACGCCAGCCCGATCATCGCCGTTATCGCTGTCCTCCATCTCGCTCTCAGCATCATCCTTCACGGGCTCCTCCATAGGAGCTTGTATATCCTCCTGCTCCTCCTCCGCGTCATCCTCCTCCTCCTCCTCCTCCACGGATGAAGTGGCTCGCTGTGGTGAAGGAGGTGACGATACAACAAACAGCGTTGCGTCGCTGTCGCTCTCCTCAGCGTCCTCCTGCAGGGTAATTCGGGCTATGAAGAAAAAATTAAGTATTATTATTTTTTTAAAACTAATTGTAGGAAGCAGTGTAAACACTTACCATGTTCCTCGATTATATGCCGCAGGAAGTACACATCGTGTGCACAGCGCCCCACCAAAAAACTGCCGACAATTTTTATCACGATACTCGAATGTTGAAAGTATTTTTGATAAAACGCTGCGATTCAGCGGTACGCCCAATGCGTAAGCAAGCAGCGCAGCTCGCGGCGCAGCCTCTCCTCGGAAATGCGGTGAATGCGCACATACCACTCACGAGTACACTTCCTCTGCACAGATAAGTGACGACCCTTGAGCGCGTTGGCTACGCTCAGGATCGCATCGCGAACTTCGTACGTAGCACTATACATTTCTGCGACACGTGGTAAGCTGCCTCTCCCAATGACACGCATTTCGAGAGAGACTGATGGCTGCGCTGGCTTACAGAGGAGTTTTGTAGACGGCTCAGGGCTGATTTGAAAATATCAGGCCCTTTTTAGGAGTGATTTCAACGAATAAGAAGTATCGCAAAGCAAAGAAATCGCGAAAGAGGGGGATTTGTTTTAAAACAAAGTGTAGCTCATATTACAGCCATAGCTGAGTAATCAGGGTTGCAAGCAGTGATCGGAAGAAATGAATTTGATACCGTAGTCGGTGTTTGCGGTTTTGGTACGTAGCAGTCATAAGTCATATAGCGAACGTATCAGAGAACGGACCGTTGCCAGCGCTAGATCCTGTAACACGGACCGAACAGATTTTTATGCCTCTGCGGCTGACTCTTTTAATCTCTCTTACCGGAGACCTGCAATCTTTTGTACAAACAGATTACACTAACTCTCAAGTGTCTACCGGAGATCCAATGATTCATTCTCTGTGTTTAGTTTTGAAAACTAATCAGTTGGCGATAACAAAGCCCGACTTCATGATCACACGATACTTCCTGGAGCTGATTCGCGAGACATTGAGAACCTTTCTTTCGATCTCACCCGTCTCCGATTTTTTCTGATAAGCCTACGACGCTGGAGCTTAAGTGTATACAAATTATTCAGTCCGAGTATAGCGTTACCAACGGTCTCGCATTCTTAAAACAAAGAACGTCGTTAAAAAAACTAATCAGTTGGTGATAATAAAACAAAGCCCGAGTCCATGATCACACGATACTTCCTGGAGCTGATTCGCGAGACATTGAGAACCTTTCTTTTGCTCTCACCCGTCTCCGATTTTTCTGATAAGCCCACGACGCTGGAGCTCAAGTGTATACAAATAATTCAGTCCGAGTATAGGGTTACCAACGGTCTCGCATTCTTAAGAACGTCGTTAAAAGGCAAAGAGTGGAGAGGTGCGGTCCCCCTGTAACTACGTACAGAAATTTTTCTCAATGGCTTACGTGTATGACACGGCTTGCACCGATCAGTCCGCTCTGAGTCCCTACAGAGAGCACACACGTGGCCACCATCATGGCAGAATTGAAAAAATTAGCAGCCCAACGCGATGCGCTTCTCGCAAGTATCGAAGCTAAGAAACGTGCAATGGAGAAGCTGAACGGCTAGCTCGAGCGCTACCAGCAGAGAATGCTGGACATGTCAGCGCTGTTGCAGCAAAAACAGCGAGAAGACGAGCTAAAGGCTTCTCTGGCTGTACAGTTTTTGCCCATAAACGTGAGGTGCAGAGTGTGCATCACCAACAGTTCGGAGCACGACGTGTGGCAGCAGTGCTGGAGGTGCCTTCTCTTTTGCTGCTGGAAGTGCAACGGACAGCCCTGCCCGTGCATCCTGGATATGGATTCCCCGAGATCGCCTTCGCCTCCACCATTATCAGCAGGCGACGACAAAAAAGTCCAAGGTACGCCACCGACAGCACGCCGCAACCGCAGAGTACCTTACGACTTTCATCGGATACCTACTCCGCCGAAAGAGTTGGTGCCTGGTTTACTGCGGAGGGCCCACACGTCAACTGCGTCAACAACACGCCACTCGCAAGTGTATGTGTATCGCTTGTGTATAATTTATAGTGCAAAAATTTAGAGTGTGTGTGTGTGTGTGCGGCTGTGTAAGTATGTTTGTGTGTGTATGTGCGCGCGCTCGTGTCATTTTATTATTTCATTGTAAGCTGAGTCATTCGACTCTTACGCGTTTTTAGTAAATAAATATTGTGCTAGAATTTCTCTTTTTATGCGTGCAAAAACCCCCACTCCCATCAACGATCCCCAAAGCCGAAATTTAAAGTAAGCTTTGCGGCACCGAGTAGTAGAGTAATATATGCACGCGTTCATTTCGATGCGAATCATTCGTGAAGCGACCGGCAAAGCGGCAACTCGACCATGGGACAGGAGCAGAGCAAAGAGCAGAAAAAAGGTTCTAGGTGGGAGGAGAGACAGCCTCTCATGAGAATCAAGGAGCCAAGAAAGCAGAACAATCAGTCGTCATTCTCAACCAACACTTTCTCGTATCCAGAGAAAAGCGGTTATAATAATCTGTCTAAAAAATCCTCCTCCTCCTCCTCGTCACAGAATCAAAAATCCATTTCCACAAACACCTTTTCGTGCCCCGAAAAAGACGGCTACAGCAAGTTGAAACGCTAATTGCAATAATATATATTTCAAAAACAATCGGCCCTTTTCAGGGCCACCATATAAATTATATACGTGGAAGAATCTCTCTCTTTACAGCGCAGAAAGGATCAGAACCGGCGCAAGGGCAATAAAATCCAAACAGCAGGTATACCATAGGTAGACGGCGGACGCGCACGAGTATAGCGTAGAGAGGGGAGAGAGAGAGAGAGAGAGAGAGAGAGAGAGAGAGAGAGAGAGAGAGAGAGAAAGAGAGAGAGAAGCGGGGTCAGTACAGCAACGGCGGGAGCCACCACGCCAGAGCTCAGGGGCTACTATAGTGTAAAAGGGGAGGGGGCTACGGGCTGGTATAGCGAGAGTCGCACACGTGCGTTCGTGCTCGGGGCCGGTATGGAGTAGATAGCGAAAGAGAGAGAGAGAGAGAGTCGCGCTCGGGTCTGCTTGGGTAAAAGGGGGAGGGCTGGCATTGTATGCGTGATATAGCTTTTATTTAAAAATTATTTATAATTATTTATAAATAAACAAAAGCCACCCATCGATGAGAGACTGTTTATGACAGTAGCGGTCGTAAATCATGTTTATTAATCTTATCAGCTACTGTTGATATAAACATGGGCTTCTGTTTACATAAACAACTGGCGCCAGCCACGGGACTGGTGACGTCACCTAGGCCACGCCCAGTCTCTCCATGCCAGCCCATATACTACTCAGACATACTCTTTTCTTAAAGCTATGGCTTTGTAAATTTAAAATGACGAATGCCATATGTATGTATACATATCACAGCGTTGGTCCCTACGAATATAAGTACATTTTAGATCTCGCCGCGAAGACAAGCACTTGTTATGTCCTCAGCTATTGAAAGCTATCGCCGGACAGTAACTCTACGGGTTATTTTGCTTTCATAAGCACAGACGAGGACAAAGCTTCAGAGGGCGAAGCTGAGCGCCGTCGGTGCTTGGCTACCTTCGCGATCTGTTTAATAGAACAGCCTCCAGTAACCGCCGGAATATCTTTCGAAACCGCACTGTTTCGTTGCGCGCACTGATTTTAATTAAATTCTCGTAGATTCCGTGATTTCTGAGAGATTTATTATAAGGTCGTTACTTTAATTGTAATGTCGTTATCGCGAATATGGTGGGCTAATATGGTCTCTAATTATGAGAGAGAAAGAGAGATGTGCGCGATAGAGTCATGCAGCCTATTTAGTTAAAATCACTTACCTTTTTCTTTATCTCTGCAATTGGCCTGATCTGCTTCCAGCACGTCCTCTCAGTGGCTTTGGCTCAGCTTCCGAAGCGGATGGTTTCGATTTGAACGGGGCGACAGGGCTCAGGAGCTTTCGAGTTAATTATTCACTCGCGATTTAAATTGGAATATAGTTTATTCGATTTGCCACAAATTTTGAATAACGCTCGCTCGCAACTATCTAGACTTTCGGATTATTTTAAATTATTGAAAATAAAGAACCACAACGTAATTGCTCTAGTGTCTCGCTTAGCTTTGAGCCTCCGCTGTAGAACTGTAATGTATGTGTGCGTATAGGTGTGCTTCGCTTCGCCTCTTGCCGTAGAGTCGTACTGTGTGTATAAATTTCGGTGTTCTATTTTATCTTTATTATTTTACGTGAATTTACTATTATTATTGATTTTCCTAACTAATTTCACTTTGAGTTTAATTATGTTTTTATGTTTACTTCACTTTACGTTGTCGTTCCTTATTCTTATTAATTCAATTAAGTATTGAATTTGTCGAGTTTGCTATATCTTAGTAGACACTGCATTCTAGTAGGAAGGGTATCAATGGATTTACTTTATAATAACTAATTTTATTAGTTTTTAATATTTTAAGAATGCGAAAGAAAGTGAGCATTTCACACACTGTTCACTTTTCGCGAAGAGTAGTACATTTCACGGCTTAAATTAATGCTCTTTGTAGTATGAGAAAAACATATGATAATTCAATAATTTCTGTACTAGCCGTCTCTTTGCACGTGAATGTTACAATGTACCATTTCGGCGTTCATAAATATCATCAATTGTTTAAGCAGAAAGCTCCAAAACCGCAAGTGTTTTCGTGAAAAGTGTTAGTTTTTGCGGCGAAAAATGAAAAGTACTAGTCTTCCAAAGGGATTTGGAACATGCTAGTCTTCGTAGGGACCGACGATAAGATGTAATCTGCGGATTCGGTCCAGATAAAAAAGATGCTGTAAATAATTATTTCTGCAGATGTTTTTTTGAAAGCTATGTGTTTGTGAAAATGAAATGACGAAAATCTTTAAATAATCATTTTCTTTATGTAAAGAGCCTTCACATGAGTGTTTTCAGTAGGGAAAGATAAATTAATATCAAACAATATAAATTTCTTAAAATAAACCATATTTTATAATCTAATAGATGTTTTAAACAGACATTACAAAAAATTATATACTCTAAATAACGTATTATATATTATTATAATATTTAAATATTTGTTATAAATATTTATAGTTATATACAGGGTGGACTATTTTAATCTATTATGGGAAATATCTGAGATTTATGGTTGGATACAGAAAAACGTTTTAGACAAAAGTTGTAGAGGTCAAAGGAAGTCAACTTTTGGTACGAACAACTTTGACCTTAAACTCGTTTTGAAGGTCATTCCAAGGTTCAGATAATTTTTTTTAAATAGGAAGACCTACTTTTGACTCCGGATTTGAAGAGTGCAGATAAATCTCCTTCACTTGGTATTTTATATTTTTTTAAATATAGCAAATCAGCCAAGTACCTCTAACTTTTTCAAAGCTTTTTACTTTCTATTTTTAGCGTTACCCAGAAACAACGACGTGGACGTGATAGGATTATGTTTCCTTTGGGGTGCTTTATTACAGTGAGTTCCCCCTGCCTCTCACTGGGGTGCTTGTTTAACGTGAGTCTCTTTGCCTCTCACTGGGGTGATTGTTTAACGTGAATCCCCTTGCATCTCACTTCTAACCATTAAGTATGCGCTCAAACTGACGACCGTTTGCGTCGATACAAAGTTGAATTCTTCTCAAAAAATGTCTTACCGTGGAAAGCAAGACATTTCTTGGAATGTCTGCACAATCTGTTCGCATGCGTTCCGTCATGTCTTCTCGTGTCGTTAGTTGCTGTTCGTAACAAGAGTTTTTCAAATATCTCCAAAGGTAAAAGTCAGGTGAAGTTAGGTCAGGCGAGTTAGGAGGCCATGCAACTGGACCTCCACGTCCAATCCATTGGTTTGGGTACTGTTCGTTAAGAAAGGTTCTTACAATCCGTGCAAAATGTGGTGGTGTACCATCCAATTGCACCCACATTCTTCGCCTGGTCTCTAAATTGACATCTTTAAGCAAGCCAGGTTAATAGTCTCTCAAAAATTCTAAAAAATTGTGTTGGTTGACATTACCGTTAAAAAATAAGGACCAATTACGTATCCATTTACGTTTAAACGTTTAAACTCAAACGATGTTGATTATCGACTGTTCTGTGCCAATGTGGATTGACTTCTGACAAGTAATGACAGTTATGTTGGTTTAGTTCCCCAGCGTTTTTAAAAGTTGCTTCATCTTTAAACATAACAATTCTAGATGCTGCAATGCCCATTGACAAAATTGAAGACATTGTGTAAAATAAAATGTTACGTCTTGCAACGTATTGCAGTTGACAATATTGCTAAGCCAAAAACTCAAAATCGATGAGTCAGAATAATATGTAGAACAGCGAAGTTGATGAGTATACTCTGTATACTCCGCGCGATTAGTTGTGTTTTGTACACTCAACCTGGATTCTTTAGACGACGCTCCTATCCGTCGCTACCAAAGAGCTACCATCTTAAGCCGCAATTTCGGTCTTTATAGAAAACTTTGCCTTGAATAAATCGTGAGAAGGCTGGCTTTGTTGGTTAGGAATTTACCTTTGTTTCACCAGGACGTGAGCGCACAACCGGACGAATCGCCAGCGGAACTATTGTTACTCCCTTAACCCTGTGGGCTCACAGTGGCAGAGGGAGGCAGCAATGTGTCGGAATGTATCTCTCGCTGTTCCTTGTAGTACCGTGTGCGCACGATACTACCAGGAGTGGAGCTCGAGTAGAACTGCCCGTTGCGCCGCGCGATCCGCCTTATAAAGGCGCGCGGCGCGCATGTGTATAGGTGCGTTCACGGCGCACCGTGTGCGCCACCTGGCGTGTCGCCGTTGAGTCGCGCGCTCGCTGCGCATACCGCGTCTATTGCGGCCGTCTTCACATGCATTTACATGTGCGCGACTCGTGTCTTGTCACAACATCTATAAATACAATAAAAGCAATTACAAAAGCAATCGAAAAATAAGTAAATAATAAAATAAGTGACAGTGTTTCAAAGCCTTATGAATCAAGTTTTTTGCCTAGTGCGAGTGTAACCCTTTCCTTAAGTTTTCTAAGTAGCAACATTCCTCTAGATCTGCTAGAGTAGCGGTCAGTCTTCTTGATCTTGATCTTGATAACTCGCTGAAAAGCGACATATCCTGTGATCTGCTTAAATAGCGATTACCCATATCCTAAAAAACACATAAAGGCACGAAATCCCTCTAGCCATAAAAATACGGTCTATGAACGGATTTATAAACTTATATCTAAATAAACGGAAATAAATAAAACCTAAAGAGTACAAAAACAATCAGAACAACAGAAATATAAAATCGTGAGTTTACAAAAAAATGTAGGTAAGTGACCTACTTACGCTCAACGGCGACCGCGCTCACCTTACGCTGCAGGGGCGTAAAGCCGTGGTGAATGAACTGACCAAAACTTGTCGAGTTTGCAAAAAGGCGAAAAGTAGAAACCAGAAAGGTAGGTCGCGTAATGTAGCAGAAGTAGAACAGCAAAATTACATTCGAGTTATTTGGACGCGATTTAAAAACCCAAAATTCAGGCTGAATAAAATTTTATAATCAATGAAAATATAACTAAAATGAGAGCACCAAATGAGTGACAATCAGAAAAATCCACCAGAGCAAAAATTAATAAGGAGCGTTGTTCGAAATAATCCGACATTACAAAATGAGATAATAATTCCTAACAATCAAACGCCATTTTTGAGGAGTAAGAAAATAATTAGATCACCGCCAGAAAATAATACAACTAGAGATGAAGAAGCAGTAACCAACACTGAAAAATTAAGTGATACAATAGCCAAAAATATAGAAAAAATAGACCAAGAAATAAATTCAGAGCAGACGAACAAAGGGAATTCTACGGAGGCAATAAAAAAGGAGATTTCGAGGCTCAACAAAGCCCAATTAACCATTAATATACCAATTACACCTAATAAACAGGAATCAACCGAAATATCTTAAAAAGAACAAAAAGTAGTAGCAATAACACCAATAACACTGTTGACAGCGATTAGAAAAGCAGAAGATTTTAATTTGGATTTTTCCGTTGGCTTTGTTTGATTCTATATAATAATTCTGAATATTCATCCAGAAACTTCGTCACTTAACAGAAACAAATAAGTTGCGAGTATTGTAAAATGAGAGGACATTCAATACAAGAGTGCAGAAAATTAAAGAATCTAGAGAATATAGCTCCAGAGTGGAAAAATTGCAGTTATTGTAAAGAAGATGGACACACAGTGTAAAATTGTCAGGAAATCAAGGCATTGGAATCAAGGGCAAATAAATTCTGTAGCTATTGCAAAAATACGAACCATATGACGGAAGAATGCTTTCAATTGCAGAATCAGCAAATGGATCGTGTGGGAAACGACTAAAGCCTTCTCGGGGCGAGTGGAGGAGGAGTAATAAGGCTAAGGCACTCAAAACAAATACTGCCACAGCAAATTTAATAAAATCAAGAGATACATATGAAAAAAATATTCTAAACACAGAAAAGTCGGAGAAATGCGAGAACGAAGCGAATATTACGGATATTGAGAAACTAGAAATATATCACATAAAGTTATATTATCGATTAGAATGTGTTGAGATTGCAAATCCATAAACAATCAAATCATGTAGCCTACTCGTTGATAGTGGTGCACAAATAAATATAATAAAATTAAGTCGAATTTCTTTGGAGGCGCAATTACGAGATAAAAAAATATTGTTGACAGGAATAACAAGCAAGCAGATAAAAACTCTAGGAATAGTTAAACTATCAATAAATAATAAATATTTTGATTTTTATTTCGCATCCTAGGAATTCGACATTCCGTACGATGGCATTTAAGGAATTAAATTATTCAGAGAAAGTAAATTACGCTTAGATGAAGAATATTTAGAGATAAATGACACAAAAGACCAATTAAGAAGATATACACGTATATGGAGCAAGTACAAAACAAGGATCAGAATGCAAGAGTGGGAATAAATAACGATCAAAAGAAATTACTCAATAAAATTTTAAAAGAAATCATTGATGAAAATGATATATATGAAGTCGTAAATGAAAAAAAGTGGAGCGAAAGTGAAGCTGGAAATGAATGTAAAGAAAATATAACTCATCAGAGTAATAAACAAATCAGTGAAAATAAGAGCATGGAGCAAGAGGCAGAAAATTTCGACAATACAAAAGATTTTGAAAAAAATTAAATAGCGATAGAAAATACTTTTTACGATGATGTGAAAGCAGTCCTGAATATAATAACTAAAGAATATTAAGTCAGTAATGACAGTCAGGCGGAAATAATAAACGAAAATAATAAAGAAAAAAGAAGCCAGAAAATTTTAGAGAATTCTTGTAAACCGATAATAAGAATATTGAAAATTTTATATATAACATTAACGTATGATTGCAAGAGGAGCAAAACTCGCAAAAAATTAGTGCAAAAGCAAAAGAATGTGATTTCAAGGACATATTAATAACAAATAGAAACTGGAAAAGAATTGTCAAAAGTCGAAGAAAAATTGATGTTTGATGGAAAAGAATATCAATATATATCATTCGATATTCACTATATTCCTGAAGGAGCTCAATTATTGGACGAACTGGGCATAGAGGGGAGTTTAATTTTAAATATAGAAGCAATCAATGCATTTGAGAAAACTAAACAAACTCAAAAAGCCTAATAGGCAGGAAGTATTACTAAAGAAATTACAGATAAAAAATGGTGGTAAAAGGAATCAAGAAATAATGGAACGAATCACAAATAAATATCCAGATGTGTTCTGGATCGAAGGAGATGAATTAGAAACGTGTAACGTAGAACAACATGAAATAAATTTAACAACAGAGAAACCTATTTATGTAAAGCTGTTTCCATTGGAGCATAAAAAGAAAGGGATTGCCATCAGTGAAACAAAGAAATTAGTCATAAATAAAGCAATCCGAAATACAAAAAGCCCATTCAATGCACCGGCATTAGTCGTGCTAAAGGAAGATCTTGTAACGGGAGAGAAGAGATACAGGTTAGTGATTGACTATAGGGCACTAAATGAGGTCACTATAGCGGACCCTTATTCACATCCAGATATTAACGAAATTTTAGATCTCATAGTAAACAAGAAATATTTTGATGTTTTAGACTTAAAATTAGGATTTCATCAAGTAAAAATGAGACCTTCAGATATAGAGAAAACTGCGTTTAGTGTACAGCCATTGGGAAGATTTGAATTTCTTGTTTTACCATTCGGTCTCAAGAACTCTACTAGGACATTTCAGCGAGAGATAAATATAGTCCTAGCCGAATACATTAATAAAATATGCTACAATTATATTAACGACATTATTATTTTTGGAGATTCAACGGAAGAATTGGATGAAAGATTTAATTTAATAGCAGAAGCATTAATAGCGGCAGGATTGAAATTGGAAGCTGGGATAAGACCAGATGAGAAGAAAATAGAGGCCGTCAAGAACGTTCCTATACCTAAAACTTTAAAAGGAGTGAGACAATTTTTAGGATTTGCTAATTATTATAGAAGATTCATAAAAATTCTTGCTCATATTACAAAACCATTAACAGTATTATTACAAAAATATAGACCATTCATTTGGAAAGAAGAACAACAAAAAGCTTTTGATAAACTGGTAAAGGTGTTATGTTCTGCACCAGTCTTACAATACCCGCAATTTGACAAGCCATTTATAATAACAAGCGACGCAAGTCAATACGCTCTAGGATGTGTCATTTCTCAAGGCGAAATAGGCAAAGACAGACCTATAGCTTATGCATCTAGAGTATTGCAACCAGCTGAAATGAAGTATGTGACGTATGAGAAAGAGACTTTGGCGATTATGTATGCCATAAAAACTTTCAAAAGTTATATCTATGGTAATAAATTTGTGATTGTAACGGATCACAAGCCATTAGTATGATTATAATCAGCAGATAATAATAAAAGAGTACAAAGATGTAGGTTGAAATTACTAGAGTATAAATATGAAATCATATATAAGGCTGGAAAGCAAACTACGAATGCAGATGCCTTGTCACGAAATCCAGTGGCAGAAGCTGGAATATGTATTTTAACTAGAGCGCAGAAAAAGCGAAAAGAGACTAAAATTCGCCAACAATTGACCTACAAAGATAAAATTAAAATCGTAAATGAACAAAAGACGAAAATCAGTAAGAAAAAGTTGAAGATAAAAAATCGTAAACGAAAACAAAATTGAAGGTCCAAAGAATAGAATTGCGTGTGATGTCGAGAAGCAAGAGAAGATACAGAAAAATGTAGTATACTTTAAAAATGCAATTCAATTCCGAAAAGATAATGTAATACATTTAATTAATAATAGTGGTGAAAATTACTATTATTAATTAAATGAAAATTACTAGATGAAAATACAGCGAATTTATTAAAAAATAAAAATATTTATTGGGATAAAAGTCTAGATAGTAATGAAATTGAGATAATAAACAAGGGAAATAACAACATTTTTGTATTATTTTTAAATACAGCGGAATCGGCAATAACGGTTAAAACAAATCTGATTAATTTATTTAAATTATTAAAGACTATATGTTTGCAAAAGAATTATGACATATTTTCAACGAGACAAATATTAAGGTTATAATTTGTTTAAATAATATAATTTATATAGACATAGGTAAAAGAGATAAAATATTTGAAATGTTACACTCGACTAAAATAGGGGGACATTCTGGCGTTAATAGAACGTATAATAGAATTAAGGATAAATATTATTGGGAAAATTTAAAAGTAGACATTCAGAAAAGGATACAAAGATGCGAGGAATGTCAAAGAAATAAGCTGAAATGAATAAAAACTAAACAACCTATGATTATGTATGGACATAGTTGTACCGTTAAATGTAACTAAAAATAACACTAAATATATTTTATCTATACAAGATCAATTAACAAAATTCATAGTAATTGTATCTTTGCCCGATCAAACGGCGGAATCAGTAGCAGATGCTCTAATAAAGAAATACATATGCATTTTCGGATCACCTAAACTTGTACTCACGGATAGAGGAGCAAATTTTACAAGCAAATTAATAAAACAAATAGCTCAAAGATTAAAATTTAAGAAAGTAGAAACTACGGCATTTTCACCTCAGTCTAACGGCTCCTTAGAAAGAGCACATCATCCGCTATGCGAATATCTAAAGAACTTTTCTTCAAAGAAAATGGAGTGGGACGAATTACTTGAATTCGCTCAATTTAATTATAATACTAGTGTCCACATTAGTCATAAATTTACACCGCATGAACTAGTTTTTGGTTATCCAGCTAGACTTCCATCTAGCGAACCATTAAAGAAAAACGAACAATTGCCTACTTTTAATAGTTGTTTAGAAAATTTAGTAGCGAAATTAGAAGAAATTACAGTCATTGCTAGAGAAAATTTGATCAATTCAAAAGTTAAATCAAAAGAATATTATGATCGGTACGTAAATTCAATAGAACTAAAAATTGGCGAAAAAGTATGGCTAATCAAAGAACCAAAACCAGGTAAATTCGAAAAGAATCATAACCTAGGGCCATATGAAATAATAAAAGTAAATGAAAATAGTAACATAACTATAAATTACAATGGGAAACCAAAAACAGTTCACGTAAATAAATTAAGCCGTAGCCATACATGATTCTAAAATATTTTTCTTTCTTGGAAACTTGGACACAATGATTCCTGAAATTATTTTAATTTTTGCAATTCTTAAAACAAGTCAAGCTATAGTAGGATTCGATTGCGGGGCATCTGATCCAATCATTACCACGTACTCTCTACTTAATTCGGGGAAGTACGATTTCCACCAAGAAGATGTAAACGCGACCAACACCACCATGCAACTACTACAACTGGCAGAATTTAGACAAGTAAGAGTAATACAATGTAAAATAGAAATTAAGCGTACGGTATATCATTGCGGAATGTTTAGTCTTATAGGTGCGGTAGAACAAGGCGTAGAAGAATATATTTATGATATAAGCTATGAAAATTGCAAATCAATCGATGAAACAGGATGACAATTGACAAGGTGTGGAAAAAATAGATGTATAAATATTTATTACCTATTTTGTTATTCAGATAAATGTCAAATTAATTGTATTGGGGGTGGACGAGCGGAGCGAGCAGGGGAGACCCCGCTAGTATATATATCTATATATATATATATATATATATGTATTGTGATATGTCTGCCTCCTGCTCGCGCGCAAATTATACGAATGAGCCATGCCAAGCTTCGGGCTGGCGCGCAGGAAGTTAACGTGTCGCAAAAGTCGTCGATTTGACGTCAAGGATCGGCCTCGACTAACTCAGCGTCTCCGCTTTAAGGGACCGCGGAGAGCGGCGGATCCCTTCTGCTTAACCAGCTGAAATGTAAATTGGAAACGGGGTTTGCATGCAGAATAAAGATTTTCACTCGGTTTATTTGTGTTTATCCTCTCGGGCTAGTCACGCCCGGTATACCTTTATTTTCCTAAATTAACAAATAGAATATCTTCCGGCCGTCGCCCGGTCCGGGTATTACATGCTCGCGTGTGTCTCGCGTACCCGAGGCGCTTGCCGAGATTATGCGCTTTTAGCCGCACCGGCTTGATAGATGTTGCTATCTAACCTAGCTACAGCGTCTATCGCGCTGTTTGGGCTACGCGCCTTCCGAGATTTAGATTTAGATTTAGATTTAGATTTAGATTGGTTTTATTTTTGTACATTATGTTGTACATATACATTATAGTAGTTTGATGAAATAAAGATAATAATTGTTGTGTCAGGGTGTAAGTGTGAAAGTGAGTAATGGAATTAAGTGAGATGAGATGAAAGTGTGTTCATGAGATGAAATGTTTGCGTCATGTTTGGGTATTTTCCAAATTGAGGAAGTGATCTTTAGCCACCTGTTTAAAGTGTGGACAGAGTGTTACGTAGGTGAGATGGAAGGCTGTTCCAGAGGTAGGAAGCGCTGATGAAAAATGAGTTCCTCAGCGTCTCCGTCTGGAAGGGCGGGATGTCCAGGGGGGTCACCTCACCCCTCACAGGCCTGAGCGCGACGTGGAAATCAAAATAGGCTAATAAGTAAGAAGGTACTGAGGTGTTAAAGATTTTTCTAAGAAAACATGCCATAAAGTATTTCCTACGTCCGGCGGTGGTAAGCCATTGCAACTCACGCCTATAAGGGGAGATGTGCTCGTCCCTCCTTACACCGTAGATTTAACGGATCCCCGTGTTGACAAGCCTCTGGAGCTTCAGGTCGAGTTCCTGCGTCAGGTCACAGTAAGCCAGTGAACAGTAGTCGATGATGGGAAACAGGAGTGCTTGCACTAAGTGTTGGCGCAATCTGAAATTAGTGCTCTTCCGAAAAAAGTAGAGACGATACATTAAAGAGTGAGCACGTTTGCAAATTTGTGTGACGTGCTCTTTCCATGATAGTTTGGAATCAAGCACCAACCCTAGATTGCGTACAGGTGATTCGTAGTCGACCTGGGCTCCACCTATATTTATATAGGTGTTGGCAATAGAGGGCATTGATATAGTAGGGAGAACCCAGGACGATTGCCTTAGTCTTACTGACATTCAGCCTAAGCCTATTTAGTGCTGCCTAGCCCATTATCCTCTCGGCGTTAGCACTCATCCTGACAGAACAGGAGTCGAGCTCCTCAAGGGGTCATTGGCAGTAGATTTGCAAGTCATCCGCGTAGATTAGATGGGATACATCTGAGTCAAGGCAGAAGCCAATGTCATTGATGTACAACGTGAACAACAAGGGGCCCAAAACTGACCCCTGTGGGTCACCGGTGTTTAGTGATAGGAATGTTGAGAGTTCGTTGTTGTCACCAATGACGGCCTGTTCTCTTCCGGAAAGGTAAAATGCAAGCCAGCGGATGACCTGCTTGGAGAAGCCGAAAGAGGATAGCTTGCCGAGCAGCTTGATGTGACACACTGTATCAAACGCCTTGCTGAATTCAAATAGAAGTAGCAGAGTGACTTTCTTCCTGTCCATCCCAAGCCTAACATCAACAGTCAGCCTAATCAAGCCAGACTGCGTGCTGTGGCCAGTGCGAAAGCCAGTTTGGAAGTTGTCAAGGTAAAGCCTTGTTTCAACATATTCAGAAATTTGCTTGTGCACCAGACACTCCAGCGCCTTGGACAGGAAACAGAGTAGAGAGATCGGACGGTAGTCAGTTACGGTTGTTGGAGAGTTGACTTTATTTAGTGCTCTTATGAGCGATGATTTCCAGGCGGAGGAGAAGCGTGCCTCGCTCAGAGACAGGTTGAAAATTTGACAAAGTAAGGGAGCGAGTATTCACAGTGCTTTAGAAACTACAACCTGTGGGGTGCCATCACTTCCTTTGGCCTGGGTGTTAAAGTGTGTTACCGCAGCCGACACGTCCGATTCTGTGACTTCCCTGAAGATGAAGTGTTCAGGGAGGTCCAGACTCTCCAGGGTTCGCAGATACTCCTCAACAGATGGAGCTTGAGGGTCATTTGAGATGGAGCTAAAGTGTTCGTTGAGAGATCCGGAGAGAACCGAGCAGGTGAAGGAGTTTTAGAAGTAGTGATACCAAGATTCCCAAGCTCTCTCCAGATCTCTGCAACGTCGGTCAAGGAGGACAGGCGTGAATAGTAATAATTCAGCCTGGCCTCCTCAAACCGTTTATGAGCGTCGTCCCGCGCGATTCTATAAAAGTATAGGTCCCACGGTAAACGACTTCTGCGAAAACGTCTGTAGAGTCTGTTCCTTTCAGTTAAAAGGTCACGAAGAGCCGCGGTAAACCACGGATGACGTTTACGTCCAGGTGTCACGGTCTTTAATGAGGCGAGATGATTTATGGCGTTCGAGATGTTGGTGTTAAGTGTGGTGATGCATTCGTCAAGTGATGGCGTAGCGAAGAATGACCAGTCACATGCGCTAAGGAAGTCTCTTAGCTTCTCAGCACAGATTCCTTTGTAGTTTCTGTAAGAGTAGGTAGTAGGTACGTGGCGTGGAATCTGTACGTCGAGTGTGGCCGTGATGAGGTCATGTCCATTTATGAAAGGAGTGTCAGTCTTCCAGTGTGAGAGCAGGCGATCCTGCTCATCAATCAAGCATAGGTCAAGCCAGGTGTCAGAGTCCTGTCTGTGATGGGTTGCACCATATGGTAAAGAAATAAGGGAGTTCTCATCAATGAAAGCTCTAATGAAATTTGCGTCTTCAGATGTGGAAAGCTGATCAGCATTGAAATCTCCCATGATGACCTTCGTGGAGTAGTTGTGCATATGCATTGTTAGTTGTTCAATGAAGTTAGATTCCTGGATAAAGGGTGAGTGAGGAGGGCGATACATAACTCCCACGAAGATGGGCGATATTCCCTTAGATGTGATTTCATAAAAAAGATACTCTAGCTTACCCGGCTTGCCCGACCATTCGCCATCAGATGACGAGATAACGCTAGTAGTCCGAGAATGATGAATGTAGAGGGCCACACCTCCACCGTTCCTGTTTCTGTCCCGTCTGTACAAAGTGTAATCATTCAGTGAAGGGATGGATAGTATCTTGTCACTCAGCCAGGTCTCAGTTACAGCCACTACGTGAAAGGGGGGACGAGTGGACAAGAAGAACCTTTACGCTTCCTGGCTTTGGCCACTATGATCGAACGGGCCAGCGCAATGGAGGAGAGAGTGACAGCTAGGGGTGGAATTCTGCTGTCACCTTGGGCGTTGATGGTGTTAGCGTCGAGTCTCCCCATGGTTCTGACGGTTGCAACATCCCGCCTTAGGACCGTGGGGTCCAGTGCAGCCAAGACGGTAAAAGCCAGGAGATGCAGTGACGTCTCCTGGGTGTAGGCCAGGCCTGACATCACCACCACATTATTCGCAGAGCGCTCCTGCTTCCACTTAACCTCAGCCAGTTCACTGCGGAGGTTGTTGATCTCCTCGGAGGCAGGAGCACTGCTGATGTTGTGCTGCTCTGCGGGACTCCTTAACGACAGCTCTTGATATTGAGCCTGCAGCTCGGAGATGGAGGACTCGACATTGGTTAGTCGAGTCTTGAGCGCAGGCAAGCCGTCAAGGGCTTTGAGGCGGCTTTCAAGAGGGCCTAGCCTATTCTCGATTCTTGAGACCCTTTCAGACATGGTGTTTTGTGCCTGAAGGGCCTCATTCTGGATCTTCCTAATGTCATCCAGCGCCGCGAATATGTCCTTAAGGGACGTTTCGATGAACGAAACCTGTGTTCTTGCAGGCGACTGGGTTCTGGAGCCCGCAAGAGAAGGAGGTACCGAGCTGTTCTTTTTGTGCGCGCCCATTCCAGGGGTGCCCTTGGCTGAGCTATTTGCTGCCGCAGCCGCTGGTACTGTTTGAGCTCTCATCTGCGTGGTTTTTGGTGTGACGGTGGCATATTCCTCCGCATAGACTGCGCAAGCGAGCGTTGCAGTATCACTAACCATTATAGACCTGATGTTGACACAAATGGAGTGAAACTGCCGATTACACAGCTCGCAGATCTTCATTTTCCCTTTGGCAACTTTATTACATTGAGCACATGTGAGGAGAGACTCGGCATCCTTCACACCAATTCCACTCATTTTTGAATGTTATTATTGTCTCCGTCGACAACTTACTGGCAGTCGATAATGTAGAGCATGTTGTAAAGTAGTAGCAGGTGGTAGGTTATCGACTGATAATATCGACTGATAGGTAAGCTGGAGACTCAATACTCTCGAAAGCCAGATGGGGTGCTAATCGAGAGAGGTGAGAATTGACCGATCTGTGATTGATGATGTTGCTGGTGGTGTTCCGTGTATCCGACAAGTGGCTCCACGTGGATCGTTTTGAGGAGAGATAGACGCCGTGCAGTAAGGAGAAAAGCCGTGCGAGTTTGCAGGTTAGGTTACAGCAGGTGATGTTGGAACAAGAAATTAGCGTTGAAAGAAATTGCAGCCTCCAGTGATTATTATCTCACGATGAAGGTTGCAGAAGGGCGCATGCAACAAACTACAAAACAATAGGCCCGAAGGCAGCGTGCGGCAGTAATAGATCTTAGAAAAGTAAGCAGAACAAAGCAGACTGTCGTACTCACGTGTGAGACAGAGAGAGAGAGAGAGAGAGAGAGAGAGAGAGAGAGAGAGAGAGAGAGAGAGAGAGAGAGAGAGAGAG